>VUQH01027093.1:0-12116 GCA_015106775.1 Etroplus canarensis
ACTACAGATCACAATGTCATCTGCAGCATCATAGTCCACGGAGACTCCTGCCTGACCTCATCTGTCAATCTGTCCATCACCATTGCAAACAAGAAGGGGCTCAGAGCTGATCCCTGATGTAATCCCACCCCCACCTTGAACCCATTTGTCACTCCTACTGCACACCTCACCACTGTCTCACTGTCCTCATACATGTCCTGCACCACCTTCACATACTTCTCTGCCACTCCTGACTTCCTCATACAATTCCACACTTCCTCTCTTGGCACCCTATCATATGCTTTCTCAAGATTCAGTGGCCAGCCAGACATAAAAACTGCAGGTACGATGATCAAATCTGCCTAAAAGTGGAGCTGTGGCTTCACAAATTCATGCCAAGTCAAATTTTTTTATAAGAACATTAAAAAAAAAACCAATCCTGACCGTGTGCTGTGCAGCTAACAAAATTAGATTTGAATTAAAAAAGAAGCATATAGTATTAAAATCATAAAGAAAAACATTTAAAGAACAAAGAGCAGAACTCCCGTTTAATATAGAAAAGCTGATTCACACTCCAGACGAACAGAGCAGATCAAATAAAAGCCTCTACAACCTGACGAGAATCAATGAGCTGCAGATTTTCGGTGCCAGAAAGTGTGAAAAGTTCAGCTGGAGCTGGATCCTCAGTCAGTGCTGAGCTGCCGTTCTCGCTTTTGCTTGAGCTGTTTTTGGAAATGTGTTGAAAACGAGCGTAAGAAGCTCCGGTGGTATCTTCGGGGAACATTTAGATGTGTTTGTTTTGTAACCGGCGAGTTCCTGCCGCAGCCTGACAGTCGCAGCTCAGGGCTGAATGGACTCTGGTGAAAAGAGGACAGTCTGAAGGCTTTTAACCCAGAAACCCCGATGAGGCTGCGAGGCTGACCCGCTGACCACCTCGGCATGTGACCGGGGCGAAGGAGTGACCTCATCTTCCTCCTCCTCTGCCTCCTCATCCTCGCGAGTGAGATGAAGATTACTTAACTGAAATGCCCATTTGACTAATCTGAAGGATTTAGTCTGAGTCCAGATTCAGAGTCAGATTACTGTTTCTGCTTAATCACCTCTAATCCACACACACACACACACACGCCATGTTAATGTGCTGTAATCTGCAGTTTTAGTCCAACTGGAGTTGCACCAGTAACACCAGTACAGAGTGTTCCAGTTTCCTGAAAGTCAGTCATGCTTCCGAGTTTAACAGAGGAACGGATCTGATCAGCTGATTCATTAGTGAGTCGTTGGTGTTAACATTTCATTTTGGCCATTTTATTAGGTATGCCTGTCCAACCGCTCTTTAATGCATTTATCTAATTAGCCGATTGCGTGGGAGCGACTCGATACATTTAGGGATGTAGACATGGTCCACACGGACCGCTGAGGTTCACACTGAGCATCAGAACGGGGGCCGCTTTGAACAAGGCGGGGCTGAGCTGGTATTTCAGAACGTGCTGGTTTACCGGGATTTTCCTGCGCCAACATCTCTCGGGTTTACAGAGGACGGTCTGGGAGAAAAAAGGCCTTGTTGATGCCAGAGGTCAGAGGAGCATGGGCAGATTGCTTCAAGCTGACAGGAAAGCAGCAGCCACTGTAATAACCAGTCATCGCAGCCAAGGTGTGCAGAAGAGCGTCTCTGAATGCACAACAGGTCAAACCTCGAAGCGGATGGGTTACAGCAGCAGAAGACCACACAAGGCGCCACTCCTGTCAGCCGCCAACAGGCTGCGATTGGACAATAGCAGAATGGAAAAAAAACACGACCTGGTCTGACGAGTCTCAATTTGGCTGCGATATTTTAACGGTAGCGTCAGAATTTGGTGTAAACTCCAAGCCAGCATGGATCCATCTTTCCTTGTGTCAGCAGTTCAGGCTGCTGGTGGTCATGGTGTGGGGTATAATTTCTTGGCACACTTTGAGCCAGCGGAGCATCCGCAGCCTACCTGAGTGTCGTTGCCGACCAATGCCCATCCCTTTATCACCACAGAGGTTGCCATGCCACAAAGCTCAAGTCACTTCAAACTGGTTTCTTGACCACTGCAATGTGTTCGCTGTCCTAACACGACCGCCACAGTCTCCAGCTCTCCGTCCAGCAGAGCACCTTCGGGATGTGGCGGAGCGGGAGATTCTCGTCGTGGAGGTGCAGCCGACAAATCGACTGCGTGATGCTCTCATGTCAATATGGACCGAAATCTCTGAGGAATGTTTCCAGCACCTTGTTGGACGTGTGCCATGAAGAATTAAGATAGCTCTGATTTTGGTAATCAGCTGAGTGTTTTGAAAATAGATCCAAGTTTGAACTGTGGAACTACTAGATCCTGATGTTAGAGAACATCTGGAGAACTTTTCTCAGCCTCAAAATATTTATCAGTAACAAAAAGCTACCAATTAATTTTTTGTCCCGGCTGTGGCTCAGGAGGTAGAGCGGGTCGTCCTCCAATAGGAAGGTTGGCGATTCGATTCCTGACTTCTCCAGTCTGCATGCCGGAGCGTCCTTGGAAACCCCAGCTTGCATCCATTGGAGTGTGAATGTGCGTGTGATAGTTAAATGCGCTGTATGAATGTGTGTGAATGGGTGAATGAGGCTTATTGTAAAAAGCGCTTTGAGTGCTCAGTTAGAGTAGAAAAGTGCTATTTAAGCACCAGTCCATTTAAATGATTAATGAGATCTGCTGTGGCGTGCTGGCTGGTTTCTGGGGAAAATAATTCAATTAACGCGTATGAAGGGGCCCGAGCGGGGCCCTATTGCTAAGTCCTGCCCCAAGCCTGTCTGGAGGTTCTTCCGGCCCTGCAGGTAATGCAATGAAGGCTTCTCATGTTTTATATAATTCCGTCGACTAAAGATAAGAGAAGATAGGCCTTTATTAGTCCCACAATGGGGAAACTTGCAATGAAGTGGCACATGCTCATTAGAGACATATTTGTGAGATGCTCCCAGCAAATACAATCTGGAAGAAACAAGACAGGAATGTGATCACCTGTTTTGTCTGGAGGAGATGAATAAAAGTCAGTGTGGTGTGTGAAGTGATGAGAGCAGTCTGTGTTTCTGTGTGTCTGATTAGCCATCAGTTTCTAATACAATCTGTGTGACCATCTGTTTAACTCAACTTTATACACTGTGTGTGTGTGTGTGTGTGTGTGTGTGCGTGTGCGTGTGCTTCTGGGAACTGTCATCATGTTTCATGTATGTGCACACACCTGCGCAGGTGCTGGTGTGTGTCTGCAAGGTTCTTCTAAAGATAATTTGATTTAATGTGAAAGCTAATAGCCGCAGAAAGTTCAGTAATCAGATTACACAACATTGGCTCATTTGTGGCGCGATCCGCATGACGGGAATACAGTTTAGGAACACAAAAGGACTAGTTTTCATTGGAATAAATGGAGGTGAAGTCTGTTGGGCTTTTACATCCAAGCCTACTGGCACATCAGGGTGAAGCTTATCCCAGTTTCTGTAGCTTGAAGTGACCTGGGAGTTAAACTCCTCCATCGCAGGTTACCTTCCCAGTATTTTACTGGTACCCATTTCTACTGCTGGGTGGACAGAGGTACGCTTGCAGTTGGGACCTTGCCCAAGGGTCTTGGCACAGTGGGGGTCTGACTGGGATCTTCGGCACCTAAACCATTACAGCACCGCCCCCCGTTAATAAATGGAGACAGATCCGTAACTGGATTTCAGTGGTCAATGCAACATGCAAACTACAAGGATAGAAGCACCAGTTAAATGTTATAGTTTGGTTTGTCCCTTCAGTAATATTAAGAAATGTCTACTACAGTTTTGGCAGCCAGGGATTGTACTCCCAGGATCTCTGCTGCCTGACCACTGGCTGATCCACATAGCACCAGACCCCTATGGCCCCTCCTTCGGGTGGTGGGCCCACAGAAGAGAGGGCCCATGTTACTCTTTAGGGCTGGCCACCAAGCAGTTGCCCTCGAACACCTACCCGAACCACCTCAGCTGGCTCCTTTCGATGTGGAAAAGCAGCGGCTCTACTCTGAGACTGAGTTCCTCACCCTGTCTCTAAGGGTGAGTCCAGCAACGCTGCAGAGAAAGCTCATTTCAGCCGCTTGTATTCGCAGTCTCATTCTATCGGTCATTACCCAAAGTTCACGACCATCAGTAAGGGTCGGAATGTATATAGACTGGTAAACTGAAAGCTTTGCCTTAGAGCTCAGCTCCCTCTTCACCACAACAGACCGGTACAACGTCCGCGTCACTGCAGACGCTGCCCCGATCTGTCTGTCAAGCTCCTGCTCCATTCTCCCCCCAATCGTGAATAAGACCCCAAGATACTTGAACTCCTCCACTTGGGGCAGGACCCCGTCACCAATACAGAGAGGGCAATCCACTCTTTTCCAGCTGAGTGCCATGGACTCACACCTGGAGGTACTGATTCTCATCCCGACTGCCTCACATTCAGTCACCAACCCAACAAGGCCCGATGATGCCATCAGGACTACATCATCTGCAAACAGCAGAGACCAGTTCCTGTGGCCACAGGAGAGCAGCCCTATGTTCTCTTTAGGGTTGGCCACCAAGCGGTCGCCCTCAAACACCCACCGTGGACCTGGCTTCAGGGTGAGGCCCCAGTAACCCTCGCCCAGGCAGGGTAATCCTGTCCCTTGTTTTGTCTGGTTCAGTTGTGGGGGGTTACTTAACTGCCACCAAGATAAGGTGGCATGGTTGAGGTGGTTCAGGCATCTGTGCAGGATGCCCCCATTGGCACCTCCTACATTAGGTGTTCTGGGCACACCCCTTCTGGGAGAAAGCCCCAGAGGAGACTCAGGACACACTGGAGAGATTATGTTTCAGCTGGCTTGGGCATGTCTTGGTGTCCCCCTGGATGAGCTGGAGGAGGTTGCCAGGGAGAGGGAGGTCTGAGCTGCATGACCTAAACAGGTGGCAGAAGATGGATGGATGGATGGATGGATGGATGGATGTCTACTACACATGTGCAAGATTTCCCAATAGCTTTATTAGTGGCTCCAGTGGCTTGACACAACCAGTGTTTCTGGGTTCTGAGCATGCTGAGCAATTTACCAGCTAATTCTCATTCCGGATTATGGTTCAGGACAAGATGTAGACCCAATGTGCAGAACTCCAAGGCCAAATGTGGAGAGGTGAACAAAAAGCTAGCTTTTTTAAAAGCTGATGAAAAGTCCAAAACCAACCAGTACAAAACCAAGACATGACGCATGGGGAGAAGATCAAAACATGGCGTGGCATGAGAAAACACCTAACAGAACAGATGATACAACACCAAACAAAGGAGAGACAGGAGTATAAATGCACACGAGTGGAGAGGAGCACATGTGGCAACAATCAAGGGCAGGAAGAAAAACTGAACATAATGCACAGGACATAACTGGTTACCAAAATGAAACAGGAAATGGGAACACAAAATAATATAGGAACTTCTTCTTTTTCTTTGGGCTGCTCCCGTTAGGGTTCACCACAGCGGATCATCTGCCTCTATTGCCCCTTGCATCCTATTTATGTTTAGTTTATATAGTAACTAAATAAACTAAACATAAATAGGAACTGACTGCAAAAAAACCCAGGACCATGAGAGCGCGATTCAGGAAAACCGCCACTACTGGCGTTACACAATTTTCCCATGGATTCTGTGAATGGTGAGTCGCCCGTATCACGCCTCCGCTGTGTCAGCTGTAATGTTGCTGAGCACAGCTAACAGAGAGCCACATCTTCCCACAGAAAGGTTCTCCTCTCCTTATCGGAGCGTCCAAAAGTCTTTAGATTTCAGTTGTTTCCTCTCAGTGAGGACTGGAAGTCGTCCTGCTTTCATTGTCCTCCACCCTGTCCACAGCAGGTCCTCCTGCTCTTCAAACAGACCTCCTGTTTGTCTGATGGGGTGGGGGGTTTTTTCCCTTCACTGTCTCCAAATACTTTCCGCTCCATTCTCCCCTCGCTCATGGATAAGACCCCAAGATACTTGAACTCCTCCACTTGGGGTAAGGACCTAGTCTCCAACACGGAGAGGGCAATCCACCCTTTTTCCAGCTGAGTGCCGTGGACTCACACCCGGAGGTACTGATTCTCATCCCGGCTGCTGCACACTCAGTCACCGACCCAACAAGGCCCGATGAAGCCATCAGGACCACATCATCTGCAAACAGCAGAGACCAGATCCTGTGGCCACCGAGCATGACACCCTGCATTCCCTGACTGCGCCTCGAAATAACCTGATATTAGTTTGAACACCCAGAATATTAAAACATACATTAAATTCTTCTTCAGAGGCACGTTTCCAAATGCGGAGGGAACCCAGCGGGGCTACACAAATTGATCAGTTGATCAAAGGAAAATGAATCCTGACTGCTTTAATAATTGAATCAGGACTCTTGAAAACCCTGACAGCGCAGTGTTTTCGTGGTTTAGACTTTTAATGACGTCACTCTGCTCTGTGAAACTGTGCTGAGCTGTTCTCTGATGGTTTATGGACCAAACGATTAATCGAGCGGTAGTGCAAAAAAAGCGCTCGCTGCTGTTACTTCGGTGGGCTTTCATACACAAAATCTGAATGTAACCCAGTTTGGGTGATGAATAAAAGAAATCCTGAGGAAAAACAGGCTTTGTGTTTTTATGGTTTATACTCAAATCTACAAACACATAACCTCACAGGCCTTTTGGAACCAGAATCAGACTCTCTGAGCAGAAAACACTGCTGATGGTTTGGATGAAATGACCCTTTAATGTCATTAATCCTGTAGGAGAACCAGAGGCTGCAGAACATCAGAGGAACTGTGTGTGTGTGTGTGTGTGTCGGTGTGTGTCTGTGTGTGTGTGTTTCATCTTTTCCTGCAGATGAAAGAGTTGCTGGTTTGATTCCTCGGGGACTCTCAGCCAGCGGCCGGCTGCTGCTGATTTGAACCACAACAGCACACACCAATCCTCAGGAGGGTGTGTGTGTGTGTGTGTGTGTGTGTGTTTCTTGTGAATCTCCTGCAGAATCAGGTTCCATCATGTTTTTCTTTTGTTCCGCATGCATTCTTCTGAGCAGTTTAATTTGAGGCGAGCGCGTGTTCTCGGCTGAAGAAGCCTCAATCCTCCCGTTTTGATAGGACACCGTGGCAGCCAGGCATCCCAGAATGCATTTCACACACCCCCAGCGGCTGAATGGAGGTGTTACTCATTTCCCTCCGGGGACTACTGGTCAATCAGTGAAGACTCCAGAAGCTGCAAAGCTGAATTCAGAGTCTGTGAACTTTTACCCTGAGGATTAATCACATCGATCCAGTAAATCGATCGGAACGGCGTGATTCCCTGTAAATACACCTGACCTCAGGGTGAAAAGAACATCAGCACGAGTAACCACGGTACAGGTGTGATCTGACAGGTACAACGTGGTGGTGTACTGAGATCTATCTATCTATCTATCTATCTATCCATCATCTATCTATACATCCATCTATCGCTCTCTCTCTCACTATCTGTCTGTCTGTCTGTCTATCGCTATCTATCTCACCCTCTTTCTCTCTCTCTCTCTAGCTTTTGCTCTATCTATCTATCTATCTATCTATCTATCTATCTATCTATCTATCATGAGAGAATATTAGAAATACAGGTCTATGAAATATGAAAGTATATAAAGTACTGCTGTTAAAGTGCAGTATGGTATATAAAATTCAGGTTTGGATAAATATTACACTTGGCTGAATTATTTTATGAAAACCAGACGTGACCATTCCGATGATACGGTGGACTTTTAAGTCAGTGCTAGCTAATGCTAACATGAAACTGTTTTGGTGCAACACAGACACAGACATCGTCTAGTTAGTGCAAAGTAACAAACCAACAAACTGCTACATTTTCACTCCCTAACACTGAACCACAAATTTCTTTCAGCAGTGCAAATTATTTGTCGGATGAATGCAGTACAACAGTCCAGATGTGCTTCAGTTCAGTGATTAAGATCAGTGAAGATGACTGATAGGTGAGTTATAAAAATCAACCAGCCCCCTTACAATAGTTACAAGGAGGGAAACGGTCCATGGAGACCAAAACTGTTTTATGTACCAGGCTGTAAATGTGCTTTTTAATGCTGCAGACTTGGACATTTTAACACTGGAGTCTATAAGGAATGACTCACTTTTGGAGCCAGCCTCAAGTGGCTATTAGAAGAACTGCAGTTTTCCTCATTTGAGCATTGTCTTTATTGCTCATCCCTGATGGCTGGCGTGGTATTGATCTGAAGCGTATGTGGAGGAGGTGTAGGAGGCGTCCGGTCTATAGGGTCTATATTAAGATCCTTACCAATTGAACTGAAGTGCGTGCTGACATGCTGTCAGCCCAGCAGAGGCCCTCTGTGACGGCAACTCCCAGGAGCCCGAAGGTGGGGGCTCCCCACAATGATCTCCTTGGCCTAGAACCAGGTTATTGTTTGCGCACTGTGCTGCGAGGTTCTCCCTATATGCAGCCTCATCATTGTCTGATGAGCCTGATGACTGTCAGATCACCCACAACCCTAACAATAGCTCTGGAGTGTGGATTGTTTTTTTCAGCCATGCGTGAAGAGCGCATAAAGGCGGGGGCTCATCACACTACCATGGGGGATCCCGGTGCTGAGGGTGAGGGTGGAGGATGTGTGCTCGCCCAGTCAGAGCGTCTGGAAGCAGCTGAGGAAGGAGCGGAGTGTGCCAAACAGCTTCCTCTGTATGACTTTATTAACACCAAGCTGTAGTTAAAGGAGCGCATCATGACGTCAGCGTTGTGTCTGTCTTGCTGAGGAGGCCTGCAGAGAAAGCATCCTCAGCTTCCAGTAGATAAACTGATGTTGATCTCTATCAGATGTTTTTGGATGAGTCATTCAAAGCATTTTGGAAACAATATATTTGTTAAACTTTTATCAAACACAAGGCAGTCTACTTGAGGAACACGGGACTGAAATATCACAGATGGTCGGGTGCGACAGTAAAATCGATTAAAGGAGTTAAATAATAACTTTAATACATGAAAGAGCTTACCAAATATGCCTAATAGTTAAGACATGGAACTGAACACCAAAAACAGAAACCAGCCAATGGGTTGAGATAAAAAGAGTGAAGCGTCTTAGAATATGTATTATTTGTTACGTGTTACTTCTCTCGATGTAACATTTATAAAATAATCATGAACTTAAATTACGTAAGTTCAGGAGTTAAACATATAACCACATCATTTACAAGAATATTGTAATTATTTTATTAAATTATTATGCACAATATCCTTAGCTGCATATTTTCCTCTTGAAACACACGTGAGCCAATAAAACTTAATACAAAATGCAAATGCTGTTTTAACATGCCACTTAGTGCCATTCAGCAGGTGTGCTGCTTAACTCCAATAGGCCTGTTTAATTGCCACAATCACTGACTGAGAAAACTTTTATACAGTTATTGCTCACAATCAGAGACAGGCTTTTTAAAAGGGGTTGGAAAAACTCCCATCCCGACCTCCTCTGGCCCCAGCTTGTGGGAGAGGGTTCAGCAGCAGGGGAGGAGACTCTGAACGCTCCGAGCTCCCTTCAGAGGAGGGAGGAGAGTGAGGTACCTGGAGGTGGCACCTGCCTCCACAAGCACCCTGACGACTTTATTTAAAAAGTTACACAGTATAAAATCCCTTTAACTCAGTTCCCACAAGGCACAATGTTAAAACTCATTCCCAACCTGGACGAGCACCTGATTTTGATATCCATCGCAAGAAATTCTGAAATCACGTCACATAAACTGTAGCTTATGTGAAAGCGCTATGGTTGAAGATGAAGCATTCAACAACTGGAAGTTCTAGGATGAAAACTGAGATCAGAAATGACTTTCAAAGATGGCAGGTTTTCATCTCTTGTATCTAGATGATGGTCTGGACTAAACTAACTAAACTGATTAAACTTTAGCACATGGTAGACCTTCATGGACACTTGTGGTGTGCATATTATGACCTCACTGTGATATATATTGGCTGAGAAAGCAGCAAAAAATAACATTAAATGGGATTTTAATATCTGTGAAATTCAAAGCGTTGTCATATCCCTAATCTGTATCAGATCTGGACAAAACTCGTCCTGTTAGAGGTTTTGATTCTGTATGGGCTTATAAAGAGTAGCATTAATTCAGCAAGATATCAGTTTTTTATGAACTTTATAAAGTTGCAAATAAGATTTCCCATGTTAATCAAAAAAAATTCACCACGCCTGCATTCTGGATCAGAGCCAGGTGAAACCTGTTAAATCAACAGCACACAAAATTTGAAGTGAATCGATCGAGATTTGTATGAGATAAGATTATTTAATATAAATTTTCCAGATGCTAAATGTAGGGTATTTTCCAAATTGTAACAATTTTTCTTGACATTGACCCAAAACGCCAAAATCACATTACTCCAAGGGAGGCCATATATCTAGTAGCTGAAAAATTTAGAAGGATACCTCAAAAATTGTGGCCTACAGGTTGAACACACAGACAAACAAACCAGCTGAACAACATACTTTGAAAATCCCTCTGTGATTTTTAAGTAATAAGCAAATTTTGCCCCTAAAAGTGTGATATTCGGCTAAAGCATGCTGATTGGTCAGTTAAGGAATTACACCAGGACACACTGCCTTGATGTCACTCTGGTCCTGTGGTTGTTTTCCAGTTTACTCACTCTTTGTCTACATCGAAGTACTGCAGAGATGTCATGTTTACTTTACCTTGCTTCTTTACAGCTTTCTGTCACAAAGGGGTAGCTGTCTGTTTTGAGTGCACCCAAACAAGAGTTTGTATATTGATATTATATGAATAATTAGTTAACTGGCTAGTATGTTGGACACTGACTAGCGAGGGCAACAGCGTCGACGAGTCTTGCATATCCCTAGCTGTGACGTGCCTAAAACTCGCAGGGAGGTATTTTGCTACAATCAGATCTTGAACTGTATGTATTGTCTCAACCTCTTCTAGCAAAAACGTAATGAAAATGTTCTACTTCTTTCTGCTGCAGCTGTCTTAGGGGACATTCATTCTGGACTATCTCACAGGCTCCCGCTACAGAGGTAAAGTCCAGAGAGTGGAAGTTACTGGTTGTATTAGAGCTTCTCTGGCTTACACTGGCACCCTTTAAAAGACCACATCTCTTCTTTTGAAGTGGTTTAATGGACCGCCTGAGGATTAGCTCCACCTGCTGTTTATCTGCCCAACCAATTAAATCATAATCACACAAAGGGGGTGGAAAAAAACAAGCTTTAATTCACGTTTTTGATGGTGATTCTAATGAACTTTGGTTGCGATTTGTTCCACATTTGGACAAAGAACTACTGATATGCAACAACTCAGTGAACCTTCTGTGGTCTGAGTTGTCATCAGTGACAACCCCAACTCTAACCCTAACGTTAACCCTAGGCATTCAGCTTATGTCATTTTTATTTTTATTAAATTGTTTTCTGAAGTCTTGGCAATTCGAGAGCAAAGAGAATAATCAATCTAAATGTGACAGATCACAAAACTGGTTACATTTTCCCCAAAAAGGCAGTTTTGCCTTGCTCCAAAATATAGGGCTAGCGTAGGATTACCAGTTATGAGGACTTAGACATTAGAGGGTAAGTTCTTGTTATCTGACAAATTTATCGGAATGGGGGCACCAGAAAGATTCTATTTTAATGAAATCAATCAGTCAAACTGTTTTGATATTTGTTTCGGATTAGGATCACTTGGTCTCACACTGTTTGCTAACATTTGGATGTCTTAGGCTTTAGTTTAGACAGAGAAGACACTAAAAGACCTCGGATTCATTTCTTCCCCATTTTCTGATGGTTTATTGATGAAATGATAACCCGGTTAATCCTGCAAATAATCTCCAGATTAGTCAGTAATGATCAAAAACATGTTAATTCTGCAATGAACCAGAGT
Organism: Etroplus canarensis; assembly: GCA_015106775.1. Lineage (NCBI taxonomy): Eukaryota > Metazoa > Chordata > Actinopteri > Cichliformes > Cichlidae > Etroplus > Etroplus canarensis. The sequence goes on from VUQH01027093.1 coordinate 11,887, forward strand.
CCGTTCGCTTTCTGTAGAGCTTCAGCACAGCGGCCCTGTCTGGTGTAGCAGGTGTGTTTGATGGTCCTGCGGCGTCCTGAACCTGAACCGACAGAACTGATGGGACGGAGGAAGGAGCTGGGGGGAGGGGAGTGTATTGTGGTGTTTGGGGGTTGGAGGGTGACCGAGGACGAGTTGAAACAAACAAGAACTCACAAAGATGAGTAAAGGGGGGGTGGGGGTGGGGGGTG
>VUQH01027094.1:0-10112 GCA_015106775.1 Etroplus canarensis
AACCATCCAAAGCAACGGACAGAGCACAAGAGAGGTGAAGAAGAGAGTGCAGGCAGGGTGGAGTGGGTGGAGACGAGTGTCAGGAGTGCTTTGTGACAGAAGGATAGCAGGGAAGGTTTACAAGATGTTAGTGAGATCTACTATGATGTATATTTTGTCAGGGGTGGCACTGACAAAGAGACAGGAGGCAGAGCTGGAGGTGGCAGAATTGAAGATGTTGAGATTTTCCCTGGGAGTGAGCAGGATGGACAGGATTAGAAATGAGTACATCAGAGGGACAGCTCATGTTGAGAAGTTTGGAAACAAAGTCAGAGAGCCAAGGCCGAGATGGTTTGGACATGTTCAGAGGAGGGAAAGTGAATATATTGGACAAAGGATGTTGAAGATGGAGCTGCCAGGCAGGAGGAAGAGAGGAAGACCACAGAGAAGATTCATGGGTGTAGTGAAGGAGGACATGCAGAGGGTTGGTGTGAGGGAAGAGGATGCAAGGGATAGGCAGATGATCCGCTGTGGCGACCCCTAACGGGAGCAGCCGAAAGAAGATGAAGAAGAAGATACTGATAGAATGTTTATGAAATAATGTTGATGAATACCGGTTGGAGGGGCTGCTTGTGAATTTCAGCCTTGGGCCCCGACAGACTCTAGAATCACCACTGGGGGCACTGATGTCACCAGCAATAGTAGTAATATTATTAGTAGTAGTAGTAGGTGGAAACTGTTCACTGCGTTGAAAATATTTATCTTGCATGCATGTATCAATAAATGCTCATTTACTTGTGTATATTACACAGAAAGGTGGGTGTTTTTGATAAATAAATTCCAATAGCTATTAAAGCAGTCTATGTTATTATTCTTCTGTCTTTGTGGATGTATTTGGATATATGGGGTACCCTTGAGATGTTTGTTTTCTCAGCGACTGTTCATGTGACCTATACAGATTGCTCATATTTCAGTGGTGATGTAATTGATATAAGCTCTCTGAGCAGACAAACGGATGGGAAGGGTGGAATCCTGTGACCCAAGGCTGAGGATATTGTTTGTGTGATGTTTATCCACAATGTTTAAATGGGTGGGCAGAGCTTGCTGTATAAATGATTTCCTGTATCTTTCCATGTGGCAGTGAAACTGAATCAGTCTGTTAGAGAAGGTTCTCCACTGCCTGTCTAGGGAGTGGTGCAGAGGGTGGTCAGGATTATCCAAGATGGATACAGTTTGGTCAGTGACCTCAACAGTTTTAAAAATGATCAGTTTCCAGCCAATCACAGAGCCAGCCTCCCTGATCAGTTTATTCAGTCTGTTGGTGTCACCAGCTCTGATGCTGCTATCCCCAGCACACCACAGCAAAGTACACTGCAGTCACTACAAGTGGCTGATAGAAAATCTCCAACATTTTGCTGTGGATGCTGAAGGATCTCACTTTCCTTAGGAACTAGAGATTGCTCATCCCCTTCTTACATACAGCCTCTGTGCTGGACTTCCAGTTCAACCTGATGTCAATGGGGTTGACCAGCTACTTGTATTCCTGTACATAATCAGCTTCCTTTCCCTGGATAGACATGGGCTGTGTTGTGGTCCTCTTTTTTTTTTTTAAATAAATCATCATCTCTCTGGTCTTACTCACATTCATGCACACACACACCAATGGATGCATCAGGAGCAATTTGGGTTAGGTACTGTATCTTGCCCAGAGACACTTAATTTTTTAAAATGTTGGAATTGAACCACCAATCTTCCAATTGGAGGATAACCCATGCTACCTCCTTAGCCACAACAGCTCACGTGTCAAGTGAGAGTAACCCGTTCATGGTTTTTGTGTTTGATATGTGTTTCGTAGTGTAGCAACCTGAGGAGGTGTTCAATCAACTTATAGATAGTTCTGTACTGTCAAGCACAAAGACTCATGTGAGTGTGTAGCTTTATGTTGAAACCTTTAATTTACAGCCCTGTGATATACCAGCAACCTGTCCAAGGTATACCCCACCTCTCATTTTATGATGGCTGGGATAGGCTCCAGGCCCCCCACAACCAAGCACTTGGATAAACAGTTAAGATAATGGATGTATGGATTAATTTACTAGTGATATATTCATTATCCCAATTGTGTTGCATTTAGATTTTGATTGTTGTGGATATGCAATGTGGTTTACAGACTTTATTTGACTAAGTGTAAAGGTTTAGCAAGCCACAGACCAAGACTCACGCAGCAGTGATCTGAATACAGCAGGATCCCTGTAGCCATGAGGTGCAAGCCAAATCACAAAAAAACTTAAAAACTACTTGAAACTGAACTCGTGATGCATAGAAAATGACATGCAGATTGAGAAGCTGTAGTATAGGGTAGTATGGAATCATTTAATACATATTATAGTTAAAAATGTTTATAAAAGATATACTGTATAAAAAGAAACAGCATAATGGCAACCAATCAAGGTCAGCAAGTGAATCTTTGACTGCCTTCATTTTCAGTTACAGTATAATTTTATGAACTTGAATGGTCGGAAGTCACATTCAGAAAATGATTATTCTACGTATATGTTGCATTATTATACATTTTACTATGACTTTACAATTATGCACTATAGCAATATTTGCAATATTACAATATATATTTGTCAACCATTATCCAGCAGATTGTGCTTGTTCTTTTAATATTTTCAGCTTTAATGACTTTAGTGACTTGTAATTTATCACTATTATCAGTGGAGGAGTTACTAATGAGACTGACAAAGACCCCATTTAATTCAGTGTGCCAGAATGCATAACATCAGAACCTAAATGGTATTCAACCACATATTACCTGTGACACCTGCGCTCTTACTACTGTGAGAAATCAAAATGTCTTTATGAAAAAAAGCCTTTGGTAGATTAAGTCTGAAATGAAGTCATTTTTATTCATGAAGCTCAATATCCCAAATCCCAACCACTTAGACCCGCTGATTCATGTTAGGAAAACTCATCCCCAAAACACTGAGGTGAAAATGAAAGAAACCTCAAGATAAGCAATAGAGGGGGAATCCCTATTCCAGGATGCACAGACATGCAATGGATGTTGTATTGACCACACAAATCACAATAGTAATATAAAAATGTGGAAAATGAAAATGACAAAAATAGATACACCATAAACTTAATCATGCACAGCCTTATGACAGTAATGGATTTGTATTTGTATTTGTATTTTTTTTTAACTTTTTTTGCATCATTTTGACAAAGTATGTAAAATAACCAAAAATCTGCCATCTGCTGGAGTGATCCTTGAATTTTTTTCATATTAAAATAATACTATCATGTAAAATAATAATCAAGGACTTTATCCATATCTCCCAGCCTCACTTTTTTCTCTTTTTCTGTCTCATCTTAGGCTACTGTATGCTTTGGCTAATAAGCCTTGAATGATGTGTTCAACAGCACCTGTTGCAGTGGAACTGGTACATATAAATCATGTCATTTGTACATGAATGATCAATCAGGCTGCCTCCGTGATCAGCTAATCACCCTTGCTAGTTTTCACAAGTTCTGTAAAAAGACAAAGAGTTGTCTGAAGGTCTTTTTAAGCATCGACAAGAATGTGATGAAAACAATTTCCCAGTGAAGATAAGAGTAGATCATTAATTCCTAAATTGAGGCAACCCCCTTAGACTACTGAGACGGCGCTTTTTGTCAGTGAGCTGGTCCAGCTCAGGGGTCCCTTTGTTCCAGCTGCCACAGCAGATTTGGGCGTCTGTACGGAGGCCTGTCAGAAACAGGCTTATCTCTTGGGGGCCTCCCAGCACAAAGACCCATTTAGATGCTCACAGAAAGTGAAATCTTCATTATATACTCCTTGAAATAGAAACAGATCTCCGCTCTTTCGGATAATTAATTGGAGACAAATATTTTGTTCAGTTGAAATAAAAGCTCCAAAACAATGGATTAGCGTGATTTTGTACAGTGGACCTTTTTATTATGTTTGATATATAGTGAGTACGATAACGTCAACATTTCAGGTTAGTTTGCACTGAGAATTTACTACATTGTCACAGAAGGATGGCTTGAGCTGAAGCTTACGTCCATTGCCCTATTTTGTCCCCTTTTTCATTTTTTCTTTATATACTCTAAGTTAAACAAGAAGACCAAACAATATGTCACACAGTATCAGCATCCAGTGTTTCCATTCTCCTAGCTATATCTATCTCTCTATTGTTTATCCACCCATCTATCCAGCCATCCATCCATCTATGCATCCATCCATCCATCCACCTATCTATCCATCTGCTGGCCTTTCCCAGCCATGCCTGTAGTAAGAGTGTCAGTATATCTGCCATGGCGTCCTGCTGATGTGTATTGTGATGGAGTTGAATACTCCAGCAACCAATATGGCCTGCACCAATACTGGATTAGCCACAGTGGATTAGCTGGCTGCCCTCCTGCTGCTTATTCAAATATTGTTTCACGTATTGTCATCATTGGAGCTGAGCTCTGGCCCAGTAGCCTGCAAGCTACAGAAAATTTTCAAAGAAACCCCTCAAAAAAATGTCTTTGCTTCCATTTCCCCACAAAAGCATCTGATTTCATCTTTCGGCGAATGTAGAATCTGGACCACTGAGGGTTGGGGGAAATTGTCGATGGGTTCGGAGAGCATCTGCAGCCCTAGAACAGGCAGGGAAAAGGAGGATGGAAAGATGATGGAAAGCAAAACCCAACTAAGGCCAAAAACAGGCATGAAAGCGTGCCTTGATCTTTGATACATGGTGTTCTTCTTTTTTCTCCTCTCTCCCTTTCTCTCTTTCACCCTCACACATACACTTGGGAGTCAAGGCAATTGATGTGCTGCCTTTGATGGCAAAGAGAGGCCTATATTAACGGCCAAAGGACCATGATGAAAGGGCTGAGGAAAAAGAAGCAAAATGGGTAGAAAATGTGTTATTAGAAAGAATGGCAACTCATGATGAATACTTGGGATGGAGTGATGGTAACCAGACATCGGGGTGTTGAGGGTTTGATGATTTAACGGAAAGGCGGAGGAAAGGCTAAGGTAGACGGAAGGCTTACCGTGCTAGCCCGGCGGTAGTAATGGCTGAGGTTGGCTTGGTGGTTCCAGTATGTCATGCTGGTGGTCATCCTGTTAGAATAAGGGAAGTGAATACACCTGCTGCATTGCCCAAGTTCATCCCGGTGATTCGGAGGTCTGGACGCCAGTGGACGTCCCATTGCAGAAGCAGTCGCCATCTTTGTCCCGTTGTTGTCTTGGATATTCTCTCCTGCGTCTTCATCCCTCCCTCTCTCCTTTGATCATGCCTCCCTCCCTTGCTGTCTGCCGTATGACATCATCACGCAGCGGTATCGACAAGCATCAAAGAACCTCTGGGCAGGACTGTGTATCTGTCGGTCTGTGCATTTGAAAGGGGTATAAATATGGAGTATAAAGAGTGCTGTAACCCCCCTGCTCCTACCATCCACTCCTCTCCTCTCACTGCAGATGGATGGTTTATTAGACCAATACAAAACTATACGCACACAAGCACACACCCACACCACCCATCTTTCAGACGGGTGTATCCCAAGGCCCCCTGCTGTGCCTGCAGCGTTTGATGATGTGTTTAACGGCTTCATTCATTCCCAAAGCACACTCCTTTCCTATCATGTTTATTTCATCCTTCTTATACATCTCTCCAAGCAGTTGCAGCAAACACAAATGTGCTCTTGGTCAACTTTGTGGCTAAATGACAACACTACTCTTTGCGTTGCCACCCCTCCTTCCTCCCACTTTGACTCTCATCCCCTGCTCTTTCTCTCTTACCTCTTACAGCTGGTGGGTACCATTTCCAATCCTGTTAAAGCTGTATGTCCTCTCAAGGAGACCTTCTGTCTGTCTGTCATCGGTCTCAAAATCACATATACATGTTTCACTGTCACACTCGCAATCCTCTGTGGCAGCTGTTATCCAATCCAATAAGATCATCCTCTAAAAAACACACATGATTAGCAACACAATGGACTGCATTTGTCCAACATCAGAGTACCAGCAAACAGACTGAGGCCAATCAGCTTTTCACTGCCATCAGCATAAACTTTAAATACAGTATACTGGATTTAAATTACAATTAAACTGCTCTACAAAAGTAGACAGTAATCACAGTGGTAATAAAGTCAAGAAAAAACAATTCACAGTTTAAAATTTTCAAGTAGAAAAGACACTGTGGGAAATACAGAAAGGCTGTAATACTAACAGTTTATCCTTTCTTAAAGGCTGAAGTTTATACCCTAATTTAACCACATTAGAGTCAAAGACCTTGACTAACTTTTAGCCAAACCAGCTATGCCATTTTTCTTAATCAAGACTAGAAATTAACATTTTACTATGTTTTTAGTCAGTTTTGCATTTGTTTTTTCAAGTGAACTGAACACTTCTATAGTCTAATATTTGGAAGGAAGTATTGGGCCACCTACATATCACACCTACCAGAGCTTTTATGACATTCCATTCTAAATCCATAACCAGTAATATGGAGCTGGTTCCCCCTTTGCAGATCTAACAGTTTCCACTCACCTGGGAAGGATTTCTAAAAGGTTTTGGAGTGTGTCCATGGGAATCTTTGGCCATTTATCCAGAAGAGCATTTGTGAGGTTAGACACTGAACTTGGATGAGAGGTACTGACTCACAATCTCTGTTCTAGTTCCAGAAGTGTTCGAAGGAGTTGAGTTCAGGGCTCTGTGCGGGCCAGTTAAGTTCGTCCACACCAAACTCATCCAACCATGCCTTCATGGACCCTGCTTTTTGCACTGGGGCACATTTATCTGAAACAGGAAAAGGGTCTTCCCAAAACTCTTCCCACGAAGTTAGAGGCAGAGAATTACCCAAAATCTGGAATCAAGGGGCAGAAAAACAACACCACAGCATTATCCCTTCTCCACCAAACTTTACAGTTGGCACAGTGCAGTCAGGCAGGTAACATTCTCCTGGCATCTGCCAAACCCAGACTCAACCTTCAGGCTGCAAGCTTGAGAAGCATGATTCATAATGCCACAGAATATGCTTTTATTGCTTCAGAGTCCAACAGCAATGTGCTTTAAACCCCTCCATCCGTTGCATAGCTATGTGCATGGTGAAGGATGTCTTGCGTGCAGCTGCTCAGCCACAGAAAACAATACTATGAGCTCCTGACACAGCTTTTGTGCTGATGGTAATGCCAGAGGAGGTTTGGAACATTGCAGTTACTGAGTCAGCAACGCAATGGCAACCTCAGCATTCAACACCCCCACTCTATTTTGTGTGGTCTGTCACTTGGTGGCTGAGTTGCTGTGTTTCCTAAATGTTTCCACTTTGCAATAATACCATTTACAGTTGATTGTGGGATATAAAGGAGGGAAAATTTTTCACTAATTGGCTTGTTACAATGGTAGTACCCATGAATTCAGTGAGCCTTTTAGGATGACTGCACTTACTGAAATTTGACAAATATTGATAGAGGCTACATGGCTAAGTGATTCATTTTAGACACATGTGGCAATGGGATTGAATGAAACACCTGAACCAAATAACTAACAGGTGTGGTACAATTCTTTTATCATTAAGGTGTATTTCAGTGAAATTAGTGTCAATAAGTCTGGTCCTAGCACAGTTTTGACCAAATACAATAGACCTACAGTACGTAGCTACTGTGTTTTAGCTTTGTGTTGCAGCACAGTTCACACTTAACATTCAGGTCCATCCAAATATATCCAAATAATCCCCTTTCAAAAAAACATGGTTTAATACTGTATAAAGAAAGTGAAAAATAATGCTATTTCATGTTCATCTTTCTGGGGCTATATTTGTGAAAAGCTCATGGAATGACGGATGATTGACTACCAAAGCAGCCAACAGTCCCATGGTCCCTGTCAGTTACTGACCTCTTTTCTTTGATCAACTAAGAGCAAAACCAAACAAGTCTCATTAGTGTAACAGAACTTTGATCCACTTTCTTTAAAATACTGATTACTGGGAGAAAAAACAGTAAGTAAGTACTCCCTCCTCGCCTCTGTCTGCCGTTCTTCTACTTTCCCCCAGTTTCTATTCACATCTTTACTCTGCAGGCTGCCCTGCTGCCTCTCTGCCCCCCACACCAGCTCTGCTGTCTAACTAATTGTCAAGGTTCTTGTTAGCATTATGCTTAAATGCACCTCTCTGCAGCAAAAAGCCACCCAGTGATATGGAAAGTATCCTCAGCAAGGATTATACCACTGATTGGAACTACTAAATAAAAGGGAGTGTTTGGATAGGAATAACTGTTATTCAGTCAGGCTTTCTCCTTTTTCCATCTTGCAGTTCCCTCTCTTCAACTCAGCAAACTGTTTCTCGGCTTTCCAACTGAGACTAGGCAGTCTCTTTCTCATCCACGTACCAATCACATAAACATCCATTTACATTCAAACGGCAACTTCATCCCAGGTATTAAGAAAACTAATTCCACCACATTATTATACTCCTTAAAAATGGCCACTTATTTCCTCCACAAATTACTTCCAGTAATCCCAATCAACTAAATCCGTTTGCTGATTGCTCCCCTTCTGCAGGGGACAAACAGCAATGTCTGGAATCAATATGAGCACTCTTAGCCTACCTGTAAGATTGTTGGGGTAACAGCTAATGGCAGCAAGCTGACAGGCTGTAGTGGGTTGATAAGCATTTCTCATTATTGAACCCCATTCACATAACAGGCTGCCGCACTCGTATAATACACACTGACAGACACACACACACAATCTGTTGGAGAAATAGATGTCCTCCAAAACACATTGCCAGCATTGTAACAATAGATATAAATAAATAAACAAATCATCAGTCTGTGCATCCATTAACCATGTTTGACAATGGAGAAGGCATCTGGAAATTCTTTAAGCTGACACATACCTAGAGGGGATGGACAAAATAACAGAACAGTCTTTACTATACAATAGTTCTGCAAAAACATACCAGTTTGGCAAGGCTTGTAATTGCTTATTGCCACAGTCATATGAGGGTCCAACTCTGTGGTCACATTTTTTTTATTCTAATTTGTTATCAAGCAAACACCACATTCATTGTCTTTCAGTCAGTTATGATTTACTCATGAAAACCTGATGAGTTGCTGCCCTGTGTGTGGTACTACTATTAATCATCCCTTTAGCCTATACTGCACATATTTGCTGCAATTTTAAGTGATCAAACAGAAAATTATGCAACCTAATCTAAAGAACAACATAGAACACCAACACAAAAATATAGATTATTTAGTGAGGTAAGATAATCTTAAACATAGCAAATACTAGTGGAATATTTGGTTTTGCTTAACCTTTTTTGTCCTTTTGAATTCTTTCACAGTAAAATATTATCATTATTATTAACATGCAATTCAGACTTTTATTGTTTATACTTACCTCATTCCTGTTGTCAAAATGTCTTTATTAAAAAGAAAATGAAATACCTAGAGAACTCAGGCAGTATTGCTCCACCTTAAATCTGATCCAGTGAGACCTTGACTTTTGAACTCACATTCTTGTAAATGTAAGATGCTCCACTCGTCACTGGTATTAACCCCACAAAGTTTGGTAAAGACCCAGCAGCTCAGTCAGCTCCGATGGAGGCAATCTTTTCATTGACAACCCCATGTGACCCTTGACCCCACAACCTTCTAAACATTATCAGTTCTTCTAACTATCATAGGTATTTACCACAGAAAGTTTGGCAAAGATCCAGCAAATAAGCCAGCTCCTGTAGTGGTAACAAGATTTGCAGTGTACGGCTGGGCAACCTGAAATCATGACGTCTCAGGGCAGAGATGTAAAAAGTTGCAAAGCTTTTATTAAAGTGACTGGAGCTATTCTTTGAAGAGAAAAACTTTTATAGTTACATGAACATTAATTAACAGTACTAGTATAGTGGCTCCCAATACAGTAGATGTGACAACAAGGGATAAATATCCAGGATAGTAAAATGATTAATGAGACAGAAGGAAGTTTTTCTCTATTCTGGCTTATTTCTTGTTTTGTATCTAATGCTGTTTGACAGTGTAGTAGTTTCGATGAGAAAATCACTCTTAGGTCTCCAACCAAAAGGATCAAGATATCTAGAATTTTTTTTTGGAAAATTTAACTTTTATCATTTTAAAAA
>VUQH01027094.1:10132-21827 GCA_015106775.1 Etroplus canarensis
AACTTTTATCATTTTAAAAAGAGGTGGCAAAAGTACACACATTCCTTACTCAGGTAGAATTACAGGCTGAAGCACTGATCCAACTTCTTTACTCAAGTAAAAGTGAAGAATTACAGGCTTTGAAATGTAGTCAAAGTATAAAAGTAAAAAGTAGTTATCTAATGGACATTTCTACCAGCTACTTTTGTGCAAAGCCAACCCAACAGTATGCCATATTAATATAAAAATAATATTAATACAAGGCAATAGGAACTGTATTTCAGCTTATGTTACTCTAATCAGTGTACTCAGCTTGAACAGCTGTTATAAATGCAAGCAGAGACAAACAAAGCAGATAAAATAATTTAGCTCTACTTGCTGTTACCTAAAAAGTAGACAGGCAACTTTTCTCTGCACTTAAACAGAAAACAATGAGCATAGGGGTAAAATAGTGTATAAATAACATTTTTCAGATGGGTTAAACCTAAACGGACAAGCCTGTTCTGAAAATCTAAGGAGTAAGGAGCAATATTTGTGTTGAACTGTAGGGAGTAAAAGTAAAAAGTTGTCAGGAAAATAAATACTCAAGTAAAGCATAGATACCCTGAAAATGAAATGATAAAAGTCACAGAAGAAATATTTTATGGTTAAATTGTGCATTTGGTGGGGACTGTTTCTGTCAGTGGAATACTATACATTTGGTGCATTTTGGTAGCAGGAAAGTACGTGTGTGTCCTTGTTCAATGCAGTTAGCAAATTCTGTGCAATTGCATGGCTCACTGGTGTGTTTCAGTCTTTCAGTACACAGAGAATACTTGTTAGTACACAGTTTGTTTCTCCCTATCCTTCACTGCCACTTAAACATCCTTGGCCGATGTCAAATTAATAATTTTTGTGGAATCATTAATTATTAATATGGACAAAATCTAAATTTGAAATATTTAATGATGCACACTGAAGACACTGTTTAGGTTCTCTTTTTTCTTTCTAGATGTATGATAGTGTGATGGATGCATATTAAGTTGGTGAGGGAAGGATGGTAATGAAGTTGTGATGCCCATTTAATACTATAGAGTCCACTCACTTCTGCACATGTACAGTCTAACCTTATGTTTTTTACGTTGTTTTAATAAAACTTGGTATTAATTTGTCACACCATAATGATGCTACTTTTTATAAATTTTGTGCTTTCACCTTATTAAACTACCTGCACTATTTTATAGAGTGGCATTTTAAGACAATTAAAGGCACTAAAAGCCCTTTTCTTAGTCATTTTCTTGTGAATTTGTGTTTTTGTCTATGGGGTTCCGTTTGAAAAGGTGATGTCATATATTTCTGAATAAAATGTGACAGAAAGTAACAGAGTGCTTAAGTCTGAATCTTTAAGATATATAAAGTGCCCAGTCTTGATAAAACATAGAACAAACAAAATACTGGCACTTACTGATGGGTATACTTATCCAGAATCAGAATCAGAATACTTTATTAATCCCAAGGGGGAAATTGCATATTATTATTACTGTTTATTGAATAGCAAAACAAATGTGTTTAGGCTATAAGCCATCATCAGCACAATTAGTGCTTAACAAATGTATTAGACCACCTGTCATAAAAACGAGAAAGACCATACATCATCATGAAGCGCTTTAATTCAGATTATTTTCTTGTCAGTGAGTTCTCTACATTTTACCATTTTGAGCAGGAGTGAAAAATTTCTAACCAAACTCACCTTTTTATACCCAAATTCGAGCCGGCTCACTGGGCTTCTCTAAGAAGTCAAAAATTAATCAAGCATAACATTCAACCACTTGAACTCATTTTTCTGCTCAGGAATGCCAGTAAATAACAATAATTTGACATCTTAATCAAGAAATAATAATGTGCTTTGCTATTTTTTCTGTTTTTTGTGAAACGATAAATTTGAAAATTAATTGCTAATGATTAAAAATAAAAATAAATTTTAAAAAAATGAAAAATATCATTTCAGTTAAGGAGCTTCTACATACTGATTAATTTAGGGCAGCTGTGTCATAAACCTTACTTTGGGTGTTGGTCTAATAAATTTGTTAAGCACTGTACATTTAGGAACCAAATTTTCAGGCCTTTTAGTGGTTATTTCATCCACATGCAAGTAGACAGTAAGTCCTTGACGGACTCTTATGCTCAACAATTTCAGCTTCATAATGTTCATTCTGCAGAGAGAGAAAGCTGCAGTCGTGAGGGGATTGAGGCCATTGTTCAGTTAAAGTGAGACAAATGAGACCCCGGAGAGCGCTACTTAGCCACTCATAAAGGTCAGATATAGAGCCACACCAGTGGATGCTAATCCTGACCCTGGGGACCATGTGCACATGCGCCTGTGGATGTAATTGTTTCACAGGCCTGTGACATTTAAACCTGAATGAGTGTACAATCCTGGGTGGCAGAACAGTGCGTACGTGCTTATATGCCTTTGGCTGGAAAGCAACGGGCTGCATTGCCCACAGAGGTTTAATTAGACATTGCCTTGGGGGCAATTAAAACATCAGAGGCTATTTTTTTTTTATGTAGACAACATCATTTTGTTACTGCTATAAATATTCTCTTGATTTGGACTATGTTGTTCCTGGCTAAACACTGAAAACTGCCAGCTCCCAAAGATCTATGTTAATGCACTTAGGAAATTTTTAAAACCTTCTTGTGCTGTGAATTTTTGTCTTTTGATAAATAAAAAAAGAAGTCGACTCATTTGGAAATCACTAATATAAAAACCCTCTCTGCATTTATAGCAAATTATGTGTTACATCTACAATTCATATAAGAATTTCACCTGATGGCAGACATGTCATAATGAGGCATGAATGTACATTTTCCATTAAGATGGCTAGCTACACAGTCTAATTGGTATTGTAGTAATAACACACTGTAGAGGCTGAAAACAACCAGTCCTTCCTCCTTGCATCAGCGCTACAAGCTTGTCAGCAGGTCTCATTGACTGGGGCACCTGAGAGCTAGTGGCAATGCAATTTGTGAGTTTTAGCAGAATACAGTGTAGATAATGACTGCCGGGTCACAGCAACAGTTCAGCACAAGTGTAATGAGCAGAAAAAGACAAATCAGTTAAAGCATGTGTATGACAGCGACAGAGAACACGAACTGGAGGTCCTTATTATGATTAATTACCATCACTACACTGTAACCAAGAGCCTAGTTATGCTGCACAATTTTTGTTTGAGAGACAGTTTCTCTTAACTTTGACATTAAGCTTCATGTGTCTACCCACAAACCTATAAACAAAGTCCAGCTCTCCTGGTAATATTTTTAAAAGACAAACAGTGAAAACATTTATGACCTTTAGAGGAAGGCAGAGTGGATGCAGAGAACATACCCAGGGTAATTCTACAAAAATATGAGCACATACTCTGCCATAAACCTGTAAACTGAGGCAAGTGTCACAGATGCGAAGACCTTTTCTAAACAGCAGAAAAACAAACCAAACACAGAAATAGAGAATGCAGCTCTTATTTTTTGGTCAGACTAGAGGCACGGCTCCAAAGATGACCGTGTAATTGTTTTGTTCAGGTTAGCACACTGAAATATTTGAATGGGTTGTTTAAAATTCAGTATGACATGGGATGCATTTTTTAAATCTAGCATCATCACAGGCTAAACCAGGATATAAAACAGATTATACCTGTAAAAACCAACTGTTAGCTCTATCATTGTGAGTGTAACATGAGTGTAGCATATTAGAATCAGATCAAAATGTTGACTCACTGTCTTGTTATTTCCCTTAAAGAGTGCATCCTTGTCATAGACTATTTTCCTGTAACAGAGGAAGTGATCCTGATGTGCACCAAAATTTGACAAGTCCCACCCATCCTTTGTTCACTAGTAGTTTTTGCTTAAGCTCTCAAATTAACAGATAAACAAAGGAAAAAAGACAACAGCACTGCCTCAACTCTCCAGAGCTCCAGAGGCAGAAGGAAAATATATGTAACAACAAATGCCGTTTTGTTATATCACTGCCGGAAAACAGGCCTGGCTCTAGATATTTTAGTGCCCCGGGCGAGATATGTTCTCTCTCTGCTAGTTGTTCACCTGTCTGCGGTGCACTTCCTCTATTTAGAGCACACATATTCTACATGGACAAAAGTATTAGGCCAGCTACATATTACACTATATGAGCTTTTATGGAATTCCAAATCCACAGGCTTTAATAAGGAGGTGGTCCCCCTTTATAGCTATAACAGCTTGCACTCGTCTGGAAAGGCTTTCCACAAGTTTTGGAGTGTGTTGCAGGAATTTTTGCCCATTCATATAGAATAGCATTTGTGAGGTAAGAAACTGATGTTGGATGAGAAGGCTTGGCTCAAAATCTCCAGTGCTAACCACCGAACCACCATGCTACCATGGCAGTGTATTTCACACCACTCCATTTGATGCTTGGAATTGTGTTTGGTGATGTAAGGCTCGCATGCCAACCCATGCCAAAAGGCTGGTGCAGTTTTTGTGCTGATGATAATGCCAGAGGCGGTTTGGGACTCTGCAGTTACTGAGTCAGAGTGCTGTGAGTTTTGCTCAGTGACTGTGCTCTGGAGCTTTATGCAGTTTGCCACTTTGTGGTTGTGGTTTCTAAATACTTCCACTTTGCACTAATACTACTTACAGTTAATAGTGGAATATCTAGGAGGAAAGACATTTTAGCAACTGAGTTGTTGCAGTGGTTGCATCCTATTACAGTGGAACGAGGTCTTTAGAATGACCCATTCTTTCACAGAAGTTTGTAAAGGCAGGGGTTAGGGGTTCGATTTTATTCACAACTGAACTGAATGAAACACCCAAATTCAATGATTTAGAGGTGTGGCCCAATACTTTTTCCAAGATTGCTGCAGGTATGTATGACACAGTCAGAGAAAACACACTCACAGTTTTAAGTTGCAGCTGCACCTCCTGTTAACTTTTTTGTCAAAACCAGATTTCATTTTAATGAGTCGTATTATTAACCTATTACAGACTTGTCTGTGCATGTGCCTCTGGAAACTTAGGCATGTAACCACTATCTGTATCAATGCCCGGATTTAGCTGACAGGTTATCAAAGCGCCTGGATTTTCCACCTTATGACATTGGTGACATTGTCTTAATTAGCATGAGATTATTCATACTTACAGGCTTTCCTTTGATTGCACTGACTCACTGACTTACATGACCCATGCTAAGGGCACACCTGCTAACAGACAATAAGATTCAGATTGTAATTTATTGTGGTGTGGCTCATACTATTTTTGCAGGTCACATCATTAACATGCTTACTCATAGATCATATATTATTCAGTTGAGAATAGAAACTGTCTGAAAACCTTAACTTATGTGAGGTTCTGTGCTGCCCTACAGTCTGTCTGCAGTCTCCTCTCAGCATCAGTTGTTTACTGCAGTATGAAGGTATTTTAACATTGTAAGGGGCACAATGGATATCTGTTGTGGACTTTTAGAAGTAAAGAAAAAGAAATGGAAAAGTAGAGACAATGCAACAGGATCAGCAACAGTGCAATGTCCATCCACAAGTACTCAGTACTTATTACGTGAGTACTAAGTAACCATAGGTTGGACCACACCTTGCAACTAGACATTCATTTTGCTTTCAAGCAGGCACTATAATAGTTGAAATATTTCTTCCTCTTCTTTGGCACCCCTTCAGTTGGTGATGCCCTGGGCAGCCACTTAATTGGCTCAAAAAGACCTCACCCAGGAAGAACAGATATTTCTTGGGATTACAGGTTATATTATTCCTTTTACTTTTCTGGCATTTGATACATGTAAGTTTATTTTTATCTGGAAGATGTTGCTGTCTATAGAATTATGAAGTGCATTATATTTTGAACTATAATTAAAGTCTACACTATTCAGAATCAGAATACTTTATTAAAATTACTCATTCACTAAGGAACAGCTTCAAGATTGAAAAATAAGCCATTTTTAGAAAAACAAAAACAGATGGTGATGAAGCTATGAATATGAAAGCTTTTATGTTAAATTACTAACCCATGAGCTTGGGTTCACTTTCCGAATAATGTTCATGACTCTGGAAATTGACACATTAACTCCATCTAGTGGAATAAAGAGGAACGGCCAAGTGACAAAACATTTAACTCTTTGCTTTACAACTGTAAAACAACATACATACTGGTTTATTTGTACGCCATTTTGAATTATTCCTAACCTCTGTTTTAACATTCCATTCCCGCCTCTTCTTTGCTTTAATTTTGCCATTGACTAGAACAAGAAACACCACACAATACATAAAGAATATGTGGTTTATCAGTCAAACACAGACAGCTCTAGTTCAGGGACTAATTTAGGACACAGAGATAAAATAGTAACAGTTACTGAATGTGACACCTGTTAACCTGAGCAAAACTCCTTGTGAGTGAAAATACCAGAAATAAAATTACAATGAAATTAAAAATCAAATTCTCCATTTAAGAAAAAAACTTCAGAATTACAAAGGTTTTGTAAAATCAATCCAAAAATCACTTCTGTCTGAAATGGACAGTTCAATGAAATTGATAATGTGTGATAATGTAGCTCTATGAATATTTTAAAAAAGTATTAAATTATATTAGAATCCTTTTATAGTTAGAGAGCTCATCAAATTTGAGTTTTTACTTCCCCTCCTCCTTCATCCTTGTCACCCTCCTCCTTCTCTGGTGAAACATTTTTGTCCTTGTCTTCTTCACCCTTCTTCTCTTCTTTGTCTGTCTCCACTGCATCAGGTTTCTCCTGGTTGGTCGTATTGGTATCTGCTTTTGCTGTGGTCACATCAGGCTTGGATGTGTCTTCTTTCACCACTTCCTGAACATTGTACTTTCTGTACAGTGTATAGTCTTTTACTACACTGATGCAGCACACTGCCTTGATGACCTCCACAATAATCGTCAGTTCTGGGTTTGTCAAATCCACTTTGTTTTTCGGGTTCAGCTTTCCCACAAGGCCTGTAATAATTGAAATCAAAAGGAGTCACTTTTCTTTAGCAGAGGTAGAGCAGCCATGACATACATGAAAAGAGCAGACCCAAGTCTACCTGCAATAGATTTGATGATTTCATCTCGCTTGTTGTGGCTGCTGTTGCGAGCCTTGAAAGCGATCTGGTAGGTAGCACAGCTTGGAGTTTTGAACCAGGGCTCCAGGAAAGTGGTCAGGTATTTCACCATGTCTTCTTGAAAAGCTTTGCATGTTCCAGTTACCTGACAGAGGAAAAACAAAAAACAAAAACAAGGGATTAACTTTCTAAATAACAACATCAGTCATGTGAAAAGGAAAGTACACCTTCCTTCAATTCTGAGGTTTTACAAATCAGGACATAATAAAAAAGCATCTGGTCCTTTGCAGGTCTTAAAATTATTTAAATAAAACCTCATAACATATTACAACAGGTTTATTTAACAAAAACTAAACCAAAATGCAAAAGCATGGTGTGAATGCAATCAAATGCCAGTCAAATACACTTGATTAAATGGCCATCAGCCAGTATGACTACTTCTACAAAAGCAGATGCCTTGGCAATTTGCTGGACTGGAGCATTCAGGTGTGTGTTAGCACAATGACAAGGAGGAAAGACATTACCACTGTGTTTGAAGAAGCACTTGAATCAATCTGGAAAGAGTTAAATGCCATTTCGAAACAATATTAAGGCCATCAATTTACAGCAAGAAAGATTATTCAAAAACAGAAAACAGTCAAGACAGCTGCTAATCCTCCCATGAGTGGAAGTCCAAGAAATCCATCCCAAGTTCAGACCATGCAATGCTCAGAGAAATTGCAAAAAATCCAAGAACTACATCAGAGACTCCACAGCTTCAGTTAGCATGTTAAATCTTAAAGTTAATGACTGCACAATAAGAAAAAGACTGAATAAGTATGCGTTGTTTGGAAGGGTTGCCTCTTTGCTCTAAAAAGAGCATGGGCAGACAAGACCAAAGTGGAGATGTCTGGCCATAATGCACAATCAAGATTGGTGAACCTCAAATACAGAATCTCAGAACAAACACCTCATACGAATTGCCAAGCACAGTGATGGACAGGTGATGATTTAGGCTTGTTTTGCAACCACAAGACCTGGGCACCTTGCAGTCAGTGAGTCAACCATGAACTCATCCGTACACCAAAGCATTCTAGAGTCAAATGTGAGGCCATCTGTCCAAGAACTAAAGCTCGGCTGAAACTGCGTCGTGCAATGGGACAATAATCCCAAGCAGACCAGCAAATCTAAAACTGAATGGCTGAAAATTAAAAGAACCAAGGTGTTGCAATGGCCCAGTTAAAGTTCAAACCTCAAGTTGATTGTAGTAGAACCTTGAGAGTTGTGCATTAAAGAATTCCTGCAAACCAGAAAGCACTAAAGAAGAGTGGGTCAAAATTCCTCCACTGATGAAGGCATACCAAAAACAACTGCTTCAAGTTATTGCTGCTAAAAATGGTTCTACTTTCTACTGAATAATGGGGTGTACTTAGGTTCTCACACTTGGTTTCTTGATTTTGGCTGAGGTTAGAGTTAAATAATTTTAAGACCTGCTAAGGGCCGGATGATTTTTTAAAAATTATGTTCTGATAGGTAAAACCTCAGAATTGAATAAGGTTGTACTTTCTTTTTCTCATAACAGTAAATTATGCTCAACTGTATGTTTCAAATGTTTGTTTTGATAGATATTTAATGAATAAATATAAGAGGGATGTTAATGATAACCTGTAGTTTGGATGCAAATGCCATCAATATCAAATAATGACTTTATAAAGCTTATATTTTCAGTAACTAGAATGCTAGGATGACTCAAAGTATGGTCACATCTTTCTATGCTGCATCAGTTAAAGCACTTTGATGTAAAGCACGTCTAAACCGACAGCAGTTTTTTTTCCAAAGCTCCTTACTGGCAGCATTCGAAGGATCACACGCGACTTCTTCTTCTTGGTAGTATGGAGATCTGACAGGATGTGATGAACCAGTTTGTCAGATTCTAGAGAAGAAAAAAGTCAGACAAAAAATTTTTAAAAAATTGCTGAAAGCTAACAATATATTACACCATGTACATGTAAATATTTTTACCCAGGTTTTGAGTTCTGATGAAAATCACGTTGTTTGCCCCGCTATCGAGAGCCTGGAAGCGCCTCTCCTGTTTAGTTCCAGATGCTTGCAGCTGTGCCACTTCCTTCTTCAGTGCAACATCAACATCCTCCTCTTCAGCCTCTTCTTCTTCACTGCTGCTCCCAGTATTTTCTTGCAGCTATGAGTGGCACATGCAGATCATAAAATACCATGAAATACTGAAAATTGCCTTAAAGAGCAACTGGAGAGTAAGGTGAAAATGTCACACTACTTATTTTACGCATCTGAAACATAAAAGTCTGCATCTCTGATGGTATGAGGGTGCGTTAGTGCTTATGGTACTGTGAACTTGCACATCTGGAAAGGCACCATCAGTGCTGAAAGGTATATAAAGGTTTTAGAGCAACATGTGCTCCCCTTAAGATGATGTCTTTTTCAGGAAAGGCCTTCAGTAACACCATACTTCAGTTATTACAACAGCAGAGCTTTGAGGTAGAAGAGCCTGGGTGCTGGACTGGCCTGCCTGCCGGCAGTCCACACCCCCTCAACTAAAAGCATTTGGCACATCATGAATTTCAATTCAATTTTATTTATATAGCACCAATTCAAAACAAAAGTCACCTTAAGGCTTTTTACACCATAAAGTAAGACACTACAATATTAGATAGAAAACCCCAACAATCAGACGATGCCTGATGAGCAAGCACTTGGTGACTGTGGGAATGAAGAACGCCCGTTTAACAGGAAGAGACCTCTGGCAGAACCCAGCTCACGGAAGGGCGGAGCAAAGGGAGACAGACTATGGGAAAGAAACGCAAAATATTGTAAGAAAGATCCAGGACCGTTGAGCAACTGGAATACTACATAAGACAAGAACAGGACTCCTCCCCCAAAAATCCAGCAGCTGGTGTCCACAGTTCCCAGATGTTTACAGACTGTTGCTGAAAGAAGAGAGAATGCTACACAGTGGTAAACAGGGCCCTGTATCAAACTTTTCTGAGACATGTTGCTTCTATCAAAATCAATGTGTTTAAAGAGGTCCAGTATATTAGGCATAGTAAAAAGCTGAAAATATTTTGTTCTGGATACCATCATAAAACACACAAAACAGGTATAATTTAAGACACAACGTGATGTAAACGCATATCCAACTGAACCGTTAGTTGACAAATGAAACCCATCTTCTGATGCCTTTGAGCTAATAAGATAACTAATAATATTAAACACTTATAAACTTGCCTTCTCGGGTCCATAGAGCTCGTCTGCGTATTCACTGAGGAGATTCAAGGCCTCCGCCGTGCACTTTCTCTCGTTCATGTTGCATGTGATGAGGATCCCCTCCATGCCCACCTCCAGCTCCCGGGAGCCCTTCCACCGCTTGCTGTGGTGACCGGCCACATAGCGCTTCTTGCTCCGTTTCCTCGACTCGTTTTGCCCGGCTGACATGCTGCCAATGAGCCTTCAAGCAAACGTGCGACCGAAACCGACAGCCTGCGCTCACTAGCACTCGGCTACCTTTTTTGTTTCGGCTCTACCTCCCAGGCTTTACCAGCCCTTGGCTCCACACGCACTTTCAGGGATTTCAAAGCTGCGGCGACAGCAATTTAAGAACCCGGTGAAGTCCACAGGCCGGATCAGGCTTCCCCTCCTCACGCGTGTTCAAACTAAAAGCCGTTTGAAGAAAGGAGGTCTCGCCACACGTTTGTTGCTGCTCCCGTACGGCGCGCCAGGAGTGACAAAACTCCTCGGCCGCGTGTAAAGCAACGCTCGAACTATAAATATCTGTGACCATATCAGATTTCCCAAACAAAGCCATATTTTTTTCTATTTTTAAAATGTAGAATACTGTCTACTACTTTGTACATTTTTGAGGAAAAATAAAGAGAATTGTTGAAGTTGTAGCTGGAAAACCAGCCACAGGGGCCCACAAGCCAGTCCTAGTGAATCCTAGGTGAGGGTTGCGTCAGGAAGGGCATCCGGCGTAAAAACTTTGCCAAATCAAATATGCAGATTCATAACACCACTTCCATACCGGATCGGTCGCGGCCCGGGTTAACAACGACCGCCTCCGGTGCCGTTAGCCAACAGGGTTCCGGTGGAAACTATGCTACTGTTGGCCAAAGACCAAGGAGGGGGAGAGGGGGAAAGCGTGTTAGGAGGCAGAGAGAGAGAAGGAAAGGTAGGAGGGTGGAGGTGAGAGTAGGGACTTTAAATGTAGGGACTATGACTGGTAAAGGGAGAGAGCTGGCTGATATGATGGAGAGAAGGAAGGTAGATATATTGTGTGTGCAAGAAACCAGGTGGTTTCTTGCCCAGGTGGAGGGGAAGCAAGGCCAGGAACATCGGAGGTGGATTCAAACTGTTCTACTATGGTGTAGGTAGGAAGAGAAATGGAGTAGGGGTCATCTTGAAGGAAGAGTATGTGAAGAGTGTTCTGGAGGTGAAGAGAGTGTCAGACAGAATGATGACTTTGAAGCTGGAAACTGAAGGTGTGATGCTGAATGTTGTTAGTGCATATGCCCCACAAGTTGGATGCCAGTTAGAAGAGAAAGAGGAATTCTGGAGTAAGTTGGATGAAGTGGTAGAGAGTATTCCCAGGGGAGAGAGAGTGGTGATTGGAGCAGACTTCAGACTTC
>VUQH01027096.1:0-19158 GCA_015106775.1 Etroplus canarensis
TGCCTCCATCTCACTCTATCCCTTGCATCCTCTTCCCTCACACCAACCCTCTGCATGTCCTCCTTCACTACATCCATCAATCTTCTCTGTGGTCTTCCTCTTCTCCTCCTGCCTGGCAGCTCCATCCTCAACATCCTTTGTCCAATATATCCACTATCCCTCCTTTGAACATGTCCAAACCATCTCAGCCTTGCCTCTCTGACTTTGTCTCCAAGCTTCTCAACATGAGTTGTCCCTCTGATGGACTCATTTCTAATCCTGTCCATCCTGGTCACTCCCAGGGAAAATCTCAACATCTTCAGTTCTGCCACCTCCAGCTCCACCTCCTGTCTTTTTGTCAGTGCCACCGTCTCCAAACCATACATCATAGCAGGTCTCACCACCGTCTTGTAAACCTTCCCTTTCACTCTTGCTGCTATCCTTCTGTCACAAAGCACCCCTGACACTCGTCTCCACCCACTCCACCCTGCCTGAAGCAAAATAAAGAACCAAAATACCGAGTTTGTTGCCAAACCCCACTGTCATTTTCAAAATTACCATTAGATGGCACCAAAGTGACTGAACCAAGTTCTCAACAGTGTTGCTTTAGGGCAGCAGTACTTCACCAACCTTGGCTTTTCTAGGTCATCAATTGTCTCTGGCAGCCTCACATTCAGTGTTTCTGGAAGCAGCAGAGCAACCAGACCAGAAATAATGGCTACAGAGCAGATGATGATCTGAGGAAGAAGAGTCCACACATCCTCTAGTAGCAGGATGAGCGGAGCCACTGATACTCCCATGCGACTCATAAAGCTGGTGTAGCCCAAAGCATTTTGCCTGGCAAGACAGAAGAAACATCACATAAACGTACATCGAAACCTTTGTTGGTCTAAGGCAGTTCATTTGGTGTTTTACTAAATTCCACTTCTTGCTGCATAATAATCACATCAGGTCAGCAGAAGAGGGCGGGGATGAAATCACCGACCTGATCACTGTGGGGTAAAGCTCAGTTGTGTAGAGGAAGACGGTTGTAAAGGATGCTTCTGAAAGGCCTTTTCCAAGAATGGCAACAACGGCACGCACCTGCCACAGGTCTACAGAATGATAAGATTGTAAAACGTTCAGTTACCTTCAAACAACGAGGAAAAACGATGAAAAGCGTGGATTTTATTTTACAGCAGTGGTCTGGTAACTTATATGGTCTTAGACTGTATGTAAAAGGTGGAAACACAATGACAAAAATATTGGGCCACCTACACATAACCTATTACAGGTGATTACACCCCATAGCATTATCCCTCCTACACCAAACTTCACAGTTGACACAGTTTAGTCAGGCAGGTGGTGTTTTCCTGTCAGTCACCAAACCACCACTCGTAGAGCAGACTGTCAGATGGAGAAACGGGATCTGTCACGCCACAGAAAACTTGTTGACTGTTCTAGAGTCCAGTGGAGCCATACTTTACTCCACTCCGTCCAACACTTAGCATTGAGCTTGGTGATGTAAGGCTTGTATGGCCACGGAAACCCACGCCATGAAGCTCCCAGTGCCGTTTCTGTGCTGACGTTGATGCCAAAGGAGGTTTGGAGCTCCGCAGTTACTGAGCCAGTAGAGTGTCGGTGACTTTGACACAACAGGAACCTCAGCAGTCAGCAGCCCCACTCTGTAACTTCACATGGTCTGCCACTTTCACTGAATTCACTGAGAATTCACAATAGAACATTTGCAAAGACAGACTGCCTGACTTGGTGCTTAATGTTGTACACCAGTGGCAAAGGGAATGAAGGAAATGCCTGAATTCAGTGATTAGACCCAACGCTCCTTTTCATACAGTGCAGCTTCCAATTCTGAAAAGTGAAAAGATGAAAGATGAAAACAGCCTAAATTTGCGTAGTTTCTAATGGCCAGCTGGTTGAAAAGGAAGTTAAGTAGAATCGATGTCTATTAAAGAAATTCATTTAATTTTCTTATGATTTCTTACCTCACTAAATTCAAAAAGATTGACCCAACTTCAATGCGGTACAGTTCTTGATAGCAACATGGGACAATTACACAAAGTTAGAAATGGTTAGCGGCACCTAGCTGTGATCTTTTAAAACTCTATGCCCCGCCCTTTCATGTGGTAAATGTTTCATTCAGGGGTGGTTCATGGTTGCAGAGATTTAGTGGCTTTAAACCAGGTCAGTCTTTTTGTACTTTTTGTACTGTACTTTCCTGATGACTTCATGGACTCAATCACACTTTTAAACTCTTCTCCAAAGCACCCTGCTGCCCCTCCCAGGTAGACTTGAGGGCGTGGCTACACTGACAGGTCACTACTGTATCAGGGTGCAAGGTCCTCAGTTTCTAGCTTGGCCTTCTGATCTACTACACTCTAAATTGTTGGCTTTTTATATCTTTAAGTATGTTTTTCAAAAACTAGCACCCAAATTAATATCAGCAGTGCCAAACTCAGGTCTTCAAAGCAGTGTGTGATGTCATGGTGGCTTTTATTTCTCGTCTAAGGGTCAGATGCATGTTCGCTCTCTTTTACAGCGAGGCTGTTCAGGTTAACTGACTCACGAGGAATGAGGAGTCAGTGGTTACACAAAGCTACCTCTGCTTAAACTCTTCAAAAAGAGCATCACATAAACGGCCTACAACCTCTTCTTCTTCTTCTTCTTCTTCTTCTTCTTCTTCTTCTTCTTCTTCTTCTTCTTCTTCTTCTTCTTCTTTGGGCTGCTCCCATTAGGGGTCGCCACAGTGGATCATCTGCCTCCATCTCACCCTATCCCTTGCATCCTCTTCCCTCACACCAACCCTCTGCATCCGTTTCACAGTTTTACAAATAAAGTAAAGGTGAAATCATCTTGTACGTGTTTAAATAACTTCTGGAAAATGTAAAACCAGCTCTCAGTGACCTTTGGGAATGAAGATGTTTATCCCAACGCAGATTCCTGTCAGTAACAGCGTGCCTGCTTGGCATTTCCTTCGTCCAAAGATGTCAAGCAAACAATAAATCATCAGCTTGGCGGGAACTTCGATGGCTCCGTAGATGAAGTGTGTGAGGTACATGTTCAAACCAAATCCAGTGACGTTCAAGCTGATCCCATAATATGTTGAGGCAACTCCGTACCTGCAGAATGTGAAAAACACATCCTTAATGAGCAGTTCCAAAGACTGTCAGTAAGATAAGTGAAGATAGTTTATGATTTGTGTGATTTCTAAGGCTGATACCCACCACACAATCCCAGTAAATAAAGTTAACTGTCTCATCCTCGGGGTTTTGATTAGATGAATGTACGTGTAGTTTTTGGACTCGTTTTCCTGGATCTCTAAGTTGGACAGAGTCTGTAAAAGAGGAAAAACAGTTTTGAGTGATGTGTAGAAACAGATCTGACATAATCAATAAAAAATCTCCAAGTGCCAAATATTCATGCATGTTGTTTTCTGGGCTGAAAAGCCTTCACTAACGTGGCACTGCATCATTTTCTGTTGATTATAAATCCTAAAGGTACATTTTAAATAGCTGTCAGACCTCAGATCTAATTAAATTTCCTTTGCTTTGATTCTCCTTATCTACATCTCTGTGTTTCTCATGGGGTTGCATGGTGAGCCTCTGGACAGTCAAAACCAGGGTTTGAATCTGCATATTTGAGGAGCTTGTGGAGATGTTAAGAAGGACGAGTGTATCTTCACTTTTCACCCAGATGTATGCAGAAATGGATTTCTTTTTCTAACATCCTGAGAAGAAGGCTTTTCGCGTAGGCTGGTTCTACAGTAGGTATGGGTGGAGGTAGACTCTGCCCACCCTTGGCCACCCAGTCAAAAGTAAAGAACAGTAACTTGATTTTTTTTTTTTTTCAGCTAGTGGAAAAAGCAGCACAGAAAACACGAGCATCGCTTTGTTATGTCCCATTGGGTGGGACTCTTACAGCCTGACAAGTAGTTTCGTGGCCAGGTAAGGCCTGCTCCCTTGTTGTTCTATGACAAACTAAGCAGATAAAAGAAATGGAGGTGATTCCAAGTGTTGCATTTGGTATCTTTTCACTGGAATTCTCAATATGAGGTCCAAAGAAATGTCAGTGTAGGCGAAGGAGGACACTATTAGGCTGAAAAACCAAAATAAATATATTAGAGGGATAGCAGAAACTATGGTGTTGCTGTACCATTTCTCCCACCAAGCGGCCTGGAAGTCAACAACACTCTCAAGGAGGTAGGTATTTTACTGTCTACAATCAAGAGAACACCTTCATGAATGTAAATACAGCACAGGGGGTTTGCAACAAGGTGCAAGCCACTGGCTGAATG
Source organism: Etroplus canarensis (assembly GCA_015106775.1). NCBI lineage: Eukaryota > Metazoa > Chordata > Actinopteri > Cichliformes > Cichlidae > Etroplus > Etroplus canarensis. Next base: position 4,271 of record VUQH01027096.1, read on the forward strand.
CAAAAACAGGAAGGTCAGATTAGATTTTGCCAGAAAGCATCTAAAAGAGTCTGCACAGTTCTGGGAAAAAAACCAGCTCTTTGGCTAGGTGAAACCAGAATGATGGGAAGCTAGAACTAAATCCGACCTGAAGCATACCACATCATCTGTCAAACATGGTGGAGGCTAAGTTATGGCACGTGCACGGTCGAGCAACGTCATCTTCAGCAAGTTTTTGCTGCGATGGACCGCGCCTGTTTCTTGTGAATGAAGTTCAGCCTTACCTCTAGTTTTGCTTTGGGCAGTTTTTCTCTTTTGTTGAACTTTGCACATTTGTCGAGGTAAAACTGGGCCCTGTCCACTTCACCGTTTGCTAACAGCCATCGGGCAGATTCAGGAATCCAGCTGCAATTACAATCATACAAAAAAATGAGCACTATGTGGAGAAGAGACTTCCTAAAACGGTTATGAAATTAATGAGTGAAAAATCTTGTTTTTTTTTTTGTCATGATGTTGCATTTCGCTTACCACCACGTCAAAACTGCAAATCCTAGTGGGGCTGTAACTGCCATAGTCAACAACCGCCAGTCATTCAGCAGAAAGGCAAAACCAGCCAGCAGCATGTTTCCTACAGACCAGGCCAGGCTGCCGATCACCCCGATAGCTGACCGATGACCTGTGTCCACCCACTCAATGGCTGAAAGGCGATGAAAGCATCAAAAATAAATGTCATTTTTCTTCATATCTTTAACTTCCTGTAACTAAATTTGGAGGCAACAGAAACAAAATCCCTAGAAGTGAGCCAGTATGCCTCCACCTTAAATATGACCTCGTGTGACTTTGACCTTTGACTCCACAGTCTTGTAATCAGATCTCCGCTTTTAATACCACTGTCCCAAGCAGGCTGGTCATGAAACTGCAAAGTCTTGGTTTTGGTAGTGGACTCTTGTGCGTGGGTTAAGGACTTTTTAAGCTGTAGGACACAAACTGCGAGACTTACACCTCCTCAGGTTTGTCTCTGAGCACAGGTGCACCACAGGGCTGCGTGCTCAGCCCCGTCCTCTTCCCCCTCTACACCTACGCCTGCACACCTAATCACTACACAAACACTATCATAAAATATGCAGATAACACCACTGTTGTAGGACTCATCGCTGATAATGAGGAGTCTGCATGTAAAGAGGAGATCTGCAGGTTGACGGAGTCGTGTGCAGTCAATAATCTGTAGTTAAATATCAAAAGAACAAAAGAACTATTAATAAACTTTAGACTGAAACAGGGGGAGCTTTCACCACTTTTAATGGGAGGGGAGGAGGTCGAGAGGGTCTCTAGTTTTAGAGGGTCTCAGCGGGGATTTGATATGGACTGTACATTCCACAGCTGTGGTGACAAAGGCCCACCAGAGACTGGACTTCCTCCAGATTTAGAGAAAGGTTAACCTCTCTAAAAAGACTGTTAGAGACATTTTTATCATTGTTCTTTAGAGAGTTTTAACATATTGTATCACAGCCTGATGTGGGAACTGTGCGACAGCACACGAGGCTGCTCTTCAGAGGATTGTCAATGCGGCACAAAAAAATCGTAGGTGCTCCCCTGCCCTCCCTGGACACCATCCACAGGTCTCGCTGCTACAGCAGAGCCTGTAGGATCACTGAGGAGGGCGCACACCCATTTTATCATCTGTTCCATCTGCTGCCCTCAGGGAGACGCTGCAGGGCTTTGAAATGCCGCGCCGCCAGGCTGAGGAAGAGCTTTTATCAAACGGCCATGCACAAACTGAACAGCCTCCCTGGAGCCCCGCGCCCTCCTCCTCTCACTGCGTAAAGAGTTTTTCTTTTATAACGGGTTTTGTAACTGCTCCCATAAGTACTGCCTTTTATTTGGACTGAATGTGCAATCTGTTCATCTTTAATGGTGTTATGTGTATTTTAATGGGTCTTTTACATAATTATTTTTATTCTACATGGTGTTTCAAAAAGATGGATTTGAAATCACTCTGCAATCGATGACCGTGTTGCTCCTTGCATCCAAAAGGTGTGGCTGCTCTGCAGATCCATTCTATAATGACAAAAACTTCCAGTTGTAATTAAAAAAAAGGTTTTAGAACTTAGTCAGCTCCTGCACAAATTAGATTTAAACTGAAGTTGCATTTTACCTTGGCCATTGACATTTCTTTTACCTATCACAATAATTAACATTACAAATACTGGGCAAGGATCCAGCAGCCCAGTCTGCTCCTATGTTGGTAAACAGGTTTTTAACCCCTTAACCTTGACAAAACCCCTTGACAAAATTTTACCAGAACTTTCACCCTTCATATGCATTTACCACACAAGGTTTGGTAAAGATACAGCAAACAAGTTAGCTGCTGTAGCAGTAACAAGATATATATACACAAATATATGAAAAAATAAGGGTCTTTACCATACAGTGCGAAGCACCTTCATAAAATCGTGTTAAATTGAATTTATTTATATAGCACCAATTCCCAACAAAAGTCACCTCAAGGTGCTTCACACTGTAAGGTAAAGACCCTATAGTGTTAGAGAGAAAACCTCAACAATCAGACCATCCCGTATGAGCAGCACTCGGCGACTGTGGGAAGGAAGAACTCTCTTTTAACAGGAAGAGACCTCCAACAGACTAAGGTCAGGGAGGGGCAGCCATCTGCCTCAACCAGTTGGGGGTGGGACATGCGATAGATAGATAGATAGATAGATAGATAGATAGATAGATAGATAGATAGATAGATAGCTAGATAGATAGATAGATGAAAATGTAGTTTACTGAGAACTATTGAGTTGATGCTGATTCCTGTCAGTCCGAATCCAGTGAGGAACCTCAGCACTGCGAACAGCGTGTAGGAGTTTGCAAACGTGCTGGAGAAGCCGAACACCATCGACGTGATGTAAGAGGCCAGGAGAGTGCGCCTCCTCCCGTACCTGGAAACACAACAGGAAGTGCACCGGTGAAGATGTAGCTTGTGATGTGGAAGATTCCTGCAAATGCCTCAAAGCCAAATATAATGAACATACGCAGAAATTACATTTTTTTTCAAATGTGAAAGTTTAATTAGCTCTATAAGTTACAACTGCTCTCATCTGTCTTATGATCAAATGTATGTAAAATTAAAGAAAACTGCTGGATTTCCATACTTATCACAGAGGTATCCGAAGGCTAGGGCCCCTGTCATAACTCCAAAAAAGAATATTGTGCTTGTGGTTTTTGTCAGGCTCTTTTTATCACACACGAGGTCCCACTGGAAAAGAAAACCACAGAGAGAAAGTCATCAGCTAATCTGTGTATGTACCTGGTGGTAAACAGCATGTTCAGTAATTTTATCTGACTAAACTTCAGGTATTTCAGGGATTAAAGTTGGGAATTTAAGAGAGAAGATTCTGATATTCTCTCAGAAGAAAAGCTTGAACTGTGCAGACACCAGACCCTGGTCTGAGCCGTCTTCTCCTGAAGGTTTTTCACAAGCGTGCATAACTTGTGGGGCCCAGCCTGGCTGTCACAGGACGAGAGGGGGGGGGTACACCCTGCAGGTCGCCAGTCTATCGAAGGGCCAGCACAGTCACAGTCACACCTACAGCCTCTTTACCATCACCAGCTTACCTAACGTACATGTCTTTGTACTGTGGGAGGAAGTCGGAGCGCCTGCAGAGAGCCACGCAGGCACAGAGCGAACATCCAAACTCCTGACTAAAGCCACTTTTAAAATGAAATTCCACATCTTTCCTTTTCACTTGTCATTTCAGCAGCGTGAGTTCAATTCAGTTTAGTTTATACAGAGCCAGTTCACAACATAAGTCACCTCACCATTTATGACCCGCCATAGAACATTATCTTTACATTTTTACATATAGTGCCATTTTTTGGAGAAGTTCAACTTGCTGTACATCATTACAACCTTTATACCCCAAAAGTCCTCAGTAACTAAATAAATTACTAAAAAAAAAAAGTGCAAACCACCACAAAGAAATTGAAAATCTTTTTTTCCACATATTTTTCTAGATGCGGAAAAGTCACAGCCCTCGAAATTGTAAATGAAAAAACGCTGCGCAAAATCAACATGGGAAATTTGTTTTGAGTGAGCATAACCTCATTTTTGAGATACGCTCGTTTTTATAAACTGTACCAAAACAAAAATGCAATGCATGTTGTGCACAGGTTGCAAAAAGACAGTACGTACATCAAAATAAACAATTTCCAGTAGTGCAGAAAAGCACAAAGTCAGACAAAGTGGAGCTGTGATAGGCCTGCCGCTGAAAGCTGCAATTCCTGTTGTAGCAGTGAGTGGCGCACATAAAAACCACCTGACAGTTCATGATGACAACAAGATAGATAGATAGATAGATAGATAGATAGATAGATAGATAGATAGATAGATAGATAGATAGATAGAATTTATTGATCCAAGCTGGGAAATTACAATGTAGCAGCAGCATTTAACACAGAGACAAAAACAATACAATGAAAAACTAGCCTAGATATAATAAAACAATATACAATATACAGTACAATATGTATAATGAATAAATAAAATATATAATAGTCAGATAAAACGTATAATAATCAGTTAAGATGTATAACAGTCCCATAAAATGTATAACAGTCCGATGAAATGTATAATACTGAGCACTGATTGTAAAAAATAAATAAGTAGATAAACTGTAAGGTGCAGAGAACAGATGTGTGTAAAAACCGTAAAGTGCTTATAGACTGACTGTTATGACCAGAGTTTTAGCTGTTTATGATGATGTATATTCCAGTGTAGGAAGCGCTGTGACCAGCTGATCAGATCGATAAAGCATCTGGATTGTGACGTTTTTGTTGTGGGTGCGCTTTTCACCTGAATTCCTGCAAACCCGTCACCGGAACGAAACTCTGGGACAAAACGAATGCGCGATAAGTAAGTGTATCTCCTGCGGTTTTATGTGCAAAAAAAGAATTATCGCTCTCTCTTATTTGGTTGCAAATCCAACAGCATTTAAAAATAGATATGCAAATGGGAGCGCCGGGGCGCTCCCGCGGGTCATAAAGGGTTAGTCCACGCCCTAATAAAGCCATTGTCGGAGTGGAGAAAATGTGCTGAGGTCGACAGAAAGATCCTCCTCAAGCCAGCATTGTCTTTAACAAATCGACAGAGCCAACAGAATCAATCGTTGTGGGGACGAGACGTCTCCACAGACAACATGTCTAACCAGCTGGTGCGCCATCATCAGATTTGTTACTCATTTCTCCCCTCTGGCCACGGCTCTCTTGAAAAGGAGAGTTTTTTTTAATCAGACTTTTACCTGGATAAATAAAGGATTAGAAACATATTAAACCAAAAGTAAATATTTAGCAGACATGTTACATCATATTCTCCCTGCCCCTGTAAAGAACATGCACACATCCCTAGAAAGCTTGTAAATTTTAGAATTATATAAAAACAAAATGTGTTTCTGTTAGAATAAATTGCAGTATGTCTTTATAAAATCATGATCTAGTTATATCACACTGATAGCAACACTGCTGCATCCTTCCTTCCATGCAACTTCATACCTTTCATATAATGGTCATGTTCAACGCTATCAAAGCGCCCTCTTGTAAAGGCCTGCTCCTCACTAACATGTGGTGTTGTGAGTGCCACGAAGCTGAGGAAAGTTAACGATTTTATCTGCTTGTATTGCTTCTAAAGCCCGGTTTTTGTACCTCTGTCGCCAGCGTGGACGTGAAGGTGGAATTGTCATAAACCCATCCGCTCCGACACTGAACCGCAGGCAGCTCGGTGCTGCTGGAGCCGTTGGATAGGAGCTGAAACTGAGGCTCTGCGAACATCTCGCAGGATCTCGGGGCCCCGTCTTCTCGTACGGGGATGCTGACGGTCAGCCTCTGCTCCTGCGTTAAATTGCTGAAGCGGTCCCCGTCATCCAGCGCGCTGATGTCACAGCGGTGAGGGGGCGCGGCGGCGATGAAGTTGTTCAGCAAGAAGTGGCAGGGGAGGACGATCCGAGGCGTGCACAGCAGGATGAGGATGGCGATCTGGAAAGGCCCAAACCCGCCAATTTCCTCCAGGATGGTTTCAAACCTCATCTTCGCCCTGCTTATGACTGCAAAAGAGGAACAGGTTTAGAACTGATTCCAGGCATCAGAAGTGAAGCGTGCGAGCGTGTATCAGTACTCACCTGCGTGTGCACGGGGCTGTTCTCTCTGATGCAAGGAGCTGAATTTAAGCCCCTCCAAAAACAATCTGATCATTAACCTCTGGATCACCTTTGGACGTTCTAAAGTTGCACAATTGTTCCAGGTGCACGTTGTAAAATAGATTACGTATTGGGGAAGCTGCCCCTTGGCTCTCCTGCTAAAATGGATTGGAGGGCAAAACCTAAAATGCAGATGATGGAAATTACAGAAACCAGCTGCCATGTACTGTATGAACGTGTGACATTTCCATTCGTACAAATCAGCGAACTCCAGCCCGTGAGCGTGTGCTGCTGTCACAAGACGCCGTGGTGTATCCTGCAAGCTCGCTGGTTAACTCACACTGGGGCTGATGGGTCTGCAGCATCACGTGCGAGGAGTGAAGAATGAGGGCGTCTGAAAAGGGGGGCCGGCGGGGGCGACTGACTGATGTGGTTCTTCTCAGCTCAAAAGAAAAACTACCGACCCAAACTCTTTAACTTTTTAAAAATCTGATAAGGTTCACATTCACAACCCGTTCTGGCCCTTAAAGCATGTGGCAGAATGACTGATGCAGCCTGTTCTCTGTGTGGGTACTTTCCAGAAGGCACGAGGTTTAGACCAATAAAATTCAGAATTTATGGCAAATTGCTCAAACAGCCCAAGGGGAGGCTGCTGATAAGCCATTTGCTAGGCCACTGATAACCCTGTCACATTTTAACCTCCCACTGTTGCTCCTCTCATCAGGAGCACCGGACTCGCTCTGAGTAGGTCCCACAGGCATCGCTGGCCAACAGCGTTTCAGGATGTGCTTGTTTCTGAGACGAAATGTGCTTTCTCTCGTGGATTTCGAAGTGCTGGATCCACGTATGGCCGACTGCCCAGTGTTCCCGAGGCATCACACATCCATGATGCGAATCTCCCATTCCACCACATCCCCGAAGGCGCTCTGTCGGACCGAGGTCCGGTGACCGTGGAGGACATCTGAATACAACTTCATGTCCAAGGAGCCAGTTTGAGAAAATCTGAGCTCTGTGACATGGCGTGTTATCCTGCTTGGAAGCAGGCATCAGCAGATGGGTACGCTGTGCTCATAAAGGGCTGTGATGCTCAGTTGGTAATAAGGGGTCCAAAGTCTGCCAAGACAATATCCTCCACACATTACTACAGCAGCAGCAGCCTGAGCTGGCTGGATCCATGCTTTCACGTCGTTCACACTAAATTCTGACCCTACCATCTGAAGACCAGGCTGTGTGACCTGAAGCCTCGGTTTCCTGTTCTTAGCTGACAGGAGTGGCACCCGGTGTGGTCTTCTGCAGCCCATCTGCTTCAAGGTTGGATGCGTTGTGTGCTCACAGATGGTCTTCTGCATACCTTGGTTCTCCTGTGACTTCTGGCATCAACAAGGCATTTTCACCCAGAGAACTGCCACTCACTGGATTTTTTTTCTTTTTCAGTCCTTTCTCTGTAAACCCCAGAGATGGTTGTGTGGAAGAATCTCAGTGGGTCAGTAGTTTCTCTGGCACCAACAAAGTGACTAAAATCACTTTTCTTCCTCATTCTGATGCTCGGTTTGAACTTCAGCAGGTCATCTTGACCACGCCTGCATGAGTAAATGCGTTGGGTTGATGTCTTGTGACTGGCTGAATAGGTAAACTATAAGCTTACTATGTCTTCTCATCTGTTTATGGTCACTACATACAGTAAGTTTCCACCTTTCTTCATTATGTAACTCCATAAACTCAGTGAAAGGTCAATATTATATTAGCAAGCAGAGCAGGGTTGCACACAGTGACCACCTAATGATCCTCCAGCTGACGTCTTTTTCAGGTAGGGTCTTGCATATTTCAGCAAGACAATGCTGAACCACATACTGCAGTGATTCCAACAGCATGGCTTCATAGTCGTAGAGTCCGGGTGCTGGACTGGCCCGCCTGCAGGCCAGGCCCTTCATCACCTGAAAACATTTAGAGCATCACGAAATGCAAACTAGGAAAAAGAGGAGCCAGGACTGTTGAGCAACCGGAATCCTATAATGTACCTTTAGGTATTCTCCTCAAGGGGTCGCCACAGCGGATTAATCCACACTGGTAATTTGCCAGAGGTTTTACACCGGATGCCCTTCCTGACGCAACCCTCAATGGTGAGAGGGGCTTGTGTCCCCACCCGGAATCGAACCAGGGACCTTTCGCTTCAAAGGCGAAACCACTACGCTACCGGGGACACTAACTGGAGTCCTATAATGGAAAAGAATAAAAAGAAGAGGGGATGCTTCACAGTGGCAAACATGCCCCTGCCCCAACTTTTTTGAGATGCGTGCTGCCATCAGATGCGCTAGTATTTTTCATGAAATAAAAAAATGTCTCACTTTCAACATTTGACACGTTTTCTATTTTCTTTTGGGAATATAATATTAGTTAATGACACTTTGCGTGTTGTGTATGTATAATTTACACTGTATTCCAACCTTTCTGGAATTAAGCTCATGGGTGTCCCCGGTAGTGTCGTGGTTTATACATTAACACTGCACTGTGCTGGAGCCCCGCCCTCCACTGAGGAGGAGGCTCAGGAGGCTCAGGAGCACCATCCTCGCGCAAGTCAGAGGTTCAAACTTTAGCCCACAAAAAGTGCTTCATTGTTAACTTATAATGATTACAGCATACAGAACATTAAACACAACCTACACCAAAATGGGTAAAAAAAAAAAATACAGATGCTCAGTAAAATAAATAGAACATGAGAGAACAAAAAAGCTCACAGTTTGATCCAAATTATTACACCAATGAGCAGGGGTTTCAGTTAATTAATGATCATTGATCGTGTGATTTAAAACCTGCATGCCCAAACCTGACCTTTGTGTTGTACAAATAACACACACACACACTTACTTACAAATCAGTTATATATTAAAATACAGCTAAAGCAAAAACGTGGGATGCACGTGATCTGGGCGAAAGTATTGGACCAAGCCTCGTTATTCAGTCATTGAATTCGGGTGTTTGAATCAGTCTGCCTTCACGAACATTCGTAAAAGATTGGGTCTTTTCACACGAGCTCGCTGAACTGGAGTACTGCACCGCGAAGGAATGCCACCTTTGCAACAAGTCACTTCTTCACTTCTTGATATTTCACGGTCAACTGTAAAAGTTACTAATGCAACACAGAAGCATTTTGGAGCCGCATCAAAGCGGAAACTTACAGAGCGGGGTCACCGAGCGCGGAGGCGCACTGTGTGTAAAAGTTGCCGACGCTCTGCCGACTCACTAACTGTAGAGTTCCAAACCTTCTCCGGCTTTAACGTCGAAAACTGTGGGAACATATATATGAATATCATGACAAATGAAAGTGCTAGATTTTTCTGAAATGATTTGCAAATGCTGTAAAATGTAGCCCCCATTTTCTTCCCCCCCACCATTTTTTAAACTAATTAATTGTATTTATTTATTTATTTTTATTATTATTATTTTTACATTTTATTTTCCTCCTTAATTTGTTAATTAATCCAATTTCATTACATTTATTCGAATTGAAAAATGATGCGAGGGTATGCAGTATGTGCGTGTAATGTGTAAATGTTATTTGTTTGTGAAAAATTTTGAAAAAGACAGTAAACATATTGGCAAAAAAAAAAAACTGGGAACATCCGGGAAGCTCGGTGGCATCGGCCTCCATGGTTGAGCAGCTGCATGCAACGCCAAGTGTCGGATTGAGCGGTTTAAAGCACGCCACCGTTAGATTTTGGAGCAGCAACTGTTTTTCTGGCATTGGTCAGGGCCTCCTAATCCTAATGCTTCAGTTTACCAAGACATTTTGGACAAGTCTGTGCTTCCAGCTTTGCGGGAGCAGTGTGGGGAAGGCTCCCCTGTGTTCCAGCATGACTGTGCCCCAGTGCTCAAATGAAGGTCCATGAAGGCATGGCGGGATGAGCTGAAAGAATGGAAGAACTTCACTGGCGTGCACAGAGCCCTGACCTCAACCCCACTGAAAACCTTTGAGATGAACTCCAGCCGAGCCTGTGAGCCAGACCCTGAGTGTCTGACCTCACAAGTGCTCTTCCTTATGACTTGGAGGAAAATCCCCACAGACACACTCCAAAATCTTGCAGAAAGCCTTCCCACCAGACTGGAAGCTGCAATGGCTGTGCAAAGCGGGGACCACCTCCACACTGATACCTGCAGATTTGAGCTGGGATGTCATTAAAGCTCTGAAAGCTGTAACATGTAGGTGGACCAATACTTTCGTCCACTTGGAATAAGTGTAACCCCTCCAAATTTGAAAGAATATTTAAAGTATTATCAGTTAAGTTCTCAGTTTTTTTTAAAAAAATGGATGGATAAGTAAGTCTGTTTATAATATAGGTTATTGTAGGCCTAATATATTGTGTAATATACTGTATTTACCAGCTGAAATTCTTCTTCCAAAGTCACTCATGAGTACAGTGGCTGTAAAATACTTGCAGTGCACATATCTGGCCTCTAGATGGTGGTGCAGCCCAATCTTTGAAAGGCAAATGGCGTTCAGGACCCTGCAGCTGGTGAAACAGCAGCAGTTAGGAGCTACAGTGCTTGTTTTCCACATTTCTCGCCATCATCTGACAGCGTGGGAGTTCTGTCGTTTCATGTTTTAACGCAGTGAAATATCTGTGAGGCTTGCTAGTTAGGCTTGCGCTGCATGATCAGCAGCGGGACATCGTGTGGAAACTCGAATAAATAAATAAACCAGGACAGGAAATGCGTTTCCTCGTGAGCAGATATGTCAGCTTCAGGTCAAAACAACGTCGGCAACGATAATGAACATGGCTGAAGCACGGCGGCTCGTTTCCAGATGCCGTGAAAGTGCTTAAGAAAACCTCAGCAATTCGTAGAGTTGAGGGGTCTGCACAGTCTGATGTGCAATTAGGCAAAATAAGACACGATGGCGTTAATGCTGAAGTCTGGGTGCTCACATTCAGTGAATATCATTGAACGCACACTGGCTTTGTCACTCTGTGGCATTATATTGACCCAGGTGGCACTCAAACCCATAATCCCCGTCTCTGGGGGGCTTTTACCATCATCCGTTAGGCCGGTGGGTCACGTGTGCCAGACTTTCTGAACACATTTTGATCCTTTGAGAGCACGGATTAGCAGTGTCGCCTCACAGCGAGAAGATCAGGACCAGTCTGGGGCCTTTCCGCGTGGCGTTCGCCTGTGCCTGCATGGGTTCTCGCCACGCGCTTCAGCTTCCTGTAAATTGGCCGTAGGCGTGAGTGTGAACGAATGTGCGCGTCTCTGTCCTAGCCCCGGGATGGACGAGCGAGCTGTCCGGGGTGCACCCTGCCTCTTACAGCTGGGATTTGGCAGAAACGCAAATCTTATTAATGTCTTTATGAGTAAAAACCTTAGAATTCACTGTTCATAGCTTAGCAGCGTGGAGGGGAAACAGGCCAGTGCCTTCTAGATTACAATCTCTTCTTCACATAACTTTGAATATTGAGCAGGATCTGAGCAGTCAGAGAGAGACGCGTTCTCATGAGAAAGCTCATGTTTACCCTCCGGAAGCTATACAGCCTGCAGTGTCTGTGGTTTTCACTTAAACACACACCCGCGCACACAAACGACATGAAACGACTCCTCTGCCATATGTTTGCGGGCTTCCATTATGCACAGGAAGTGCTCTCGAGGGCACAAGGTCAAAAGATTGCATAGAGTTCAGAAAACCAAGGGTGGAGTTTCTTGTAAGACAGTTTCTATGTAAAAATGTATGTTTTTTCAAACAAGTGTAGGCCACAGTGTAAGCATACCCCCAGAGCACAGACCGTTGCTCTCTCCTTAAACCTCCCGACTGATTTCTCTCCGGTTTTACTTTACGTTTACGTTTGGCAGCACGAGACGGTGCCTGCAGCCGATTCAGGTCGCACAGGTAGTCCGGCTCCCCTGGGATGGCACATCCGTGCAGGCCATTGCTAGAAGGTTCACTGTATCTCCCAGCACAGTCTGGAGATACCATAAGATGGGCCAGAAGGATCTCATCCCGGCATCTCGACCAGTATCTTCTGGTTCATGCGAGGAGGAACAGGAGGAGCGTAACCTCGGTTGGTCTGCTTGTGCTCGTGTTTCTGACCAAACTGTCTGAAACAAACTCCATGAACTTGGCAGGAGGCCCTGACATCCTTTTTAGTGGGAACTGCGCTCACAGTTTCCTGGATGATTAAGGCACTGATGCCACCGACTGACCCTAAGGCCCAAATCAAATTGGGAACCTCCGGGATTTTATGTATCGGTCCATGCGATGCTGCCAAACAGTACCGCAGACTATCCAGGAGCTTACTGATGTCCTGATCACAGTTTGGGAGGAGCTCCCATTATACCATCCGCCGCTGCTTCATGAGCGTGCCCAGACGCTGCCTCGTGCTACCAGTAGAGGACAAGTACACTGGGGAAAAAACAGTCGGGAGGGATAAGGGAGAGCAACGGTCTGTGGCCACCACCTGTAAAACCATTCCTTTCTTGGAGGTTGTGTTGTTGGTGCCTCTCCGGTGCTCCTGCTGTCGCCTTCATTTGCACCAAAGCAGCTGAAATGGATTTCGCAGTGGTTTATGCTTCCTAACTGGACGGATTGATAGCGCTGAAGCTTAACTGACTTTGTGTTACACTGTGATGATCGAGCTGATGCAGATGGCTGCCCCCTCCCTGAGCCTGGCTCTGCCGGAGGTCTCTTCCTGTTAAAAGGGATTTCTTCATTCCCACAGTCGCCAAGTGCTTGCTCACAGGGGATGGTCTGATTGTTGGGGTTTTCTCTGTAATACTGTTGAGTCTTTACCTTACAGTTTGAGTGACTTTTGTTGTGAATCGGCACTATATAAACTGAACTGAACTTAATTGTTGCTTCAATCTTTTGACTCGTGCATTTTTAACACCTTTTTTTTTTTTGCTTGTGCGGTACATCTGGGCCGATGATTGTTGGGGCTGGCCAGAGCAGTATAGTAGGGCTTTTTGCTTGTAACTTTTAATTTCTGCATATAAAAGTTAAAATTGTGATGGTTAACTCAGTTGTTTTGTAAAAAAAACAGAGCTTTTAAGGGAGTTTTTGGTGATCAAAACCCCAGAAACGAGCAGTCGTATTTTTATTGCTTGAGCTTTAGAAAGACCACCTGTTCATTAAGACGTAGGGGACAGGTATGGGCGGGTTGTAACCAGTGAACATAGTAAAGCACTAAAGTAGTTAAAGAGCAAGATATTTCTATTAGGAGCCAGCAGAGACCAAAAAAGTGGGATAGCAACAGAAAAAAAAGGAGTAAACATTGGGCTTACATTTTGTGGGTGGCTGCTAATCCAGATGAATTGGACACATCTGGAAGTGATGCATGTGTGAGTTTGCTGTGGTGACATGTTACTGTTGTTTTCACAAGGTGGAGCAGCTTTATTTGTGCAGCACCACCCTGCAACAAGGCAATTCAAAGCTCTTTACAAACACAGAGGTGACAAAAAAGGCAAAACCAACATTAAATGTTTTGGCCAAGTGTTGGCTCACCACATAGTGCCAGAACAGCTTCGGTGCTCCTCAGCCAGCTTCTTTTTACGCTGGATGTCCTTCCTGACGCAACCCTCCATCGTGAGAGGGGTTTGTGTTCCACCTGGAATCGAGCCGGGGACCTTTCCCTTGTGAGGCGAATGTGTAAACCACTACGCAACAGGGACACTGCACAGAAGTGCATCAATCTCAATAAGAGGTCCATGTTAAAGCCCTTAGTTTTTGTTTTTGCTGGGGCTCCATGTAGCTCCAACAAAAGTTTAAGGGGACAAAAAAATTATCGACATATATAGAAGTATTTTTGTCTCACTGGCCACTTTATTAGGTACACACTGCTAGTAATGGGTTGGCACTCAGGCTGCCCTAAGAATTGCATTGACTCTTTGTGGCACAAATTCCTGGAAACATTTCGCAGTGATTTTTGGCTCATTTGGATCTAACAGGATCACACAGTTGCTGCAGATCATCTATGATGCAACTCTCCCATCCCGCTACACCCCGAAGGTGTTATCTGGTGACTGTGGAGGCCATCTGAGTGGAAGCAGCCATCAGAGGATGGTATACTGGTCATAAACAGTCAGCAACAATACTCAGGTAGGCCACGGTGTTGCAACAACGATGAATTGGTACTGAGGGGGCCAAAGTGTGCCACCGGCCTGAACCATTGATACAAAGCAGGATGGATCCGAGCTTTCATGTTGCTGAAACCAAATTCTGACCTTACCATCTGAAGATGAGACTCCTCAGACCAAGCAACATTTGCCAATCTTCTACTGTCCAGGTTTGGTGAGGCTGTGCAAAAGGTAGCCTCATTTATTTGGGCCAAGATGGCGGTGCAACGGTAGCACGTGGCCACTCCGGAACCAAGGTGGTGCTTGTACCCCTGTGACTGTCCCTGTTTTGACCCTGTATTTGGGTGTTGTGGACACCGGGACAGTGGTGTTTGTGTTCAAAAGTCGGAGGTTCGAGGACGACCAGACGCCGTCGTAGCTCCGTAGCTCCATCCACAGACAGTGCTAACTGTCGGCACTGTTTTTCATGACCTGCCGGGCAGAGTCCAGGAAACCAAAGTTTTTGGGTTCCTGGGGGGAGTATCTTCGCAGGGCTGATGCTGCAACTGGGTGGTCTCTGGGGGCTCCAATCTCGGCTTGCTGTGTGGACCGGGTCTTCAGTCCTCGGCGTCGCCTGATGCCGGTGGCCAGGGAAGAGGACGTCGCGGGCGGGGTGTT
>VUQH01027107.1:4525-20452 GCA_015106775.1 Etroplus canarensis
GGGCTAGGTGCATGATTTTATAAATCTGTGGCAATGGGATTGAATGAAACTCCTGAATTCAATGATTAAGAGGTCTGGCCCAATACTTTTGTCCATACAACGCATTGGGCTTGTCAATACCTGCAGTGTGCCCTAACTACAGGCAAACTGCTTGAAAGTAACAAGCTACAGCACAAATGCCTGCAACCTGGTTAAGTGCAAGAAATATGTCTTTTCCTAATGCCTTTGCCACTTTAATAACCACTGTGCACTAACATTTCCAGGACTATTTTAAGATATGATGGGTATGCTGCAAAATATCCATGACTTGAAAATGAGCTGCTTCTAATCTCCTCTTTCTTTCAAGGTGCTGCTCTTGAAGCAGTTCCTGTAGCTCCAGCACAGCAGTTAAATCCTTCGCTGGGAATTCTTTAATTGCATCACACAGCAATCATAACACACTCTAAGCCCCTTGGGAAGATGAGCGTTTCCTTCTATTCATGTCAATCAAATTCGCTGTGCTTAACCTCTGTCACCTGTCACTCATTTGATTAAACACAGCAAGCGATGAGGATTGTTGTCAGGGCAACTGTTGTCGATTGAAACAGTTTTCAGTAAAGACTCATAATCATAATATATACAGTAATGTGTTACCTTGAAATGCTGATGCTTCAGTTATGAATTGAAAACATTAGTCACATAGCCAGCATTTAAGTGTAATAGTATAGAAGTTTCATTAATCAAAATAACTTGTTGATGAATTAGTTGTGAAACAGAGTTTCTACATGACTCTATGCAGTCCTGTGAAAACCAAAGTACACCCTCACTATTTCCATAGAAATTAAGAGGATAAGTAGCAGCAGGTACTACTAATCAAATGCACTTCATTACTGATTATGAGCACATGTGGGCACCTCTATAAAAGCAGAAATGTTTGTAAATTTGCTGGTCTGGAGCATTCAGGTGTGTTTTAACACAATGCCACAATCCTCCAAGGAGAGGACGCCCCAGCAAATTCACAATGTCAGAGTGCAGCTGAAGAAAATGAAAAAAAACAAGGGCAACATCTCAGATGCTACAGGCCTCAGTTAGTAAGTGAAATGTTAAAGTTCAAGACAGTAATATTAGCAAAAGACTGAACAAGACTGACTTGTTTTGAAGGGCTGTCAGGAAAAAGCCTCTTCTCTCTTAAATGAACATTGCAACGTGGCTTTGTTTTGCAAAGTTTCATCTGAACAAGACTTCTGGAATGTCCTTTGAACAGATGAGACAAAAGTGGAGATGTCTGGCTATAAGGCACAATGCTACATTTGGCAAAAACTAAATAAGACATATCAGCACAAACACCTCATACCAAGTGTCAAACACAGTTGGTGGATGGGTAATGATTCGTCTTTGTTTTGCAGCCATGGGACCTGGGAAACTTGCAGTCATTGAATCGACCATGAACTCCTCTGTATACCAAATATTCTAGTCAGATGTGAGGCTATCTGTCTGACAGCTAAAGCTTGGCCTAAATTGGGTCATGCAATGGGACAATGATCCCAAGTACACTAGCAGATCTCCAACAGAGTGGCTGAAAAAGAAAAGAATCAAGGAGTTGCCAAGTCCAGACCTCAAGCCAATTGAATTGATGTGACAAGACCTTAAGAGAGTTGTGCATAAATTAATCTCCACAAACCTCAATAAACTGAAGCATCGCTGTAAGGAAGAGTGGGCTAAAATCCCCCCAACAATGTGAGAGACTGATAAATTGTTCAGAAAACAATTACTTCAAGTTATTGCTGCTAATGGTGATTCTAACAGCTTTCAATCATGGGGTGAAAACTTTTTTCACATGACTGTTCTTCACTTACCAAGTCAAGTTGAGTTTTCATACTTTCTGCAATTACAGTTTATTTTTCCTTTTTGTTTTCCGTCTTGTCTCATTTTATTTTGCTATTTGTAAAGCAATTTGAACAGCTACTAAAGACCTGCCTGAAGTAAAAGCATTGCTCCATAATTAAGAGTTAATACAAAGATTTTACAATGTGTTATGAAAAACCAAAAAACTTTTTCCTCACATCATGTGCTTCTAAATGATAAGTCATGAAAGTGCCCAGAAACAATGGAGATTTTTTTTTCTACAGTTTTGTGAAAACTAGGCAAACTCCATCTATGAAATGGACCTTGAGGTTAAACCATTTTTGTCCAAGTTCAACTGCAATAAACAGTATATCAGGATGAAAATAACTCTCTCTGTGTTTTTCAAGGAAGTTTTGCAAAGTAAGTCTGACAGCATAAATAATATATTTTGCTGTCAGTGTATATAACAAAAACAAAAAAATTGCACCAGAGTTTATTATCAAGAGCTACCACAAAACACCAATACACGTGTTTCTGACTTTCTAGGAAGTCCAGTCAGAATAATGAGTATCTCTTCATATTTGGAAGCATCCAATCTCCCCTGCCATTCTTAAATTTGCTAACTCCAGCATCTGTCCTCACAGTGCTAATCTATCTTCACTCACAACAGCAGTTGCTAGGTAACAGTTCATGCCTGTGTGTGCTTATTAAGTTTTCTATAAAACCATATTAAATAGTCAATGAATCAAAATGAAAATGAAGTGCAATGCAATAGTCAGATTGAAATTTTACATGTAAGGAAAGTCACTTTCTCTAGTTTAGCACTTTAATATGGTGGCACATTAAAATACAGAAGAGTTCATCAAACTACTGTGTTATTTAGTAATCAATTAGGCATGTTAAGCTTCAGTCTTCAGGCTTATCATTCTTCCTGTCTCCTTATATGACCCAGAAACCCATGGCTGAACTGCTCACAGTAAATATGCTGCTTTGCAACCAAAACCTACAGGGCATTTCTAAATTAGGTAAGGAAACAGCACAACACTGTGAGCAGGGGACTGGATGAGAGGGAGCATACTGAAGGAAGTGTGGAAAAGGGGGTTGAGTGGGGAATGAAAAGAGCGGAAGCAAATAGCAGGAGAGAAGTTGGAAGAGTGGGAAGACGGAAGGAAAAACTGTGCACGATGACAGGAAGATTGGGAACGTATCCATTAATTATAATGGAGTTAAGACTGTCATAGGTGTAGCATGCAGGGAAGGAGTCATAGTGATATATGATTGGGACCGATGAAGGCTATGGAGATTTGCACAAAAATAGATTGGATAGAGACACATAGAAAAAAAAGACCAATGAAAAAAGTTTGAGAGAATGATGGAGGGAACAGAATCCCCTCACACTCGCAGGCCACTTAAACATGATTTGAGATAGCAGCGGGGCCATGTTCCAGCAACCTTCTGCCTACATACCTGACTGTCAACCTGCCAGCTCTGGATATCCCATGGATGGTGTTCCAGAGGGGCCAGGCTCCATGCCAACACATTCCAAAGCAGAAACCCTTTGAGTAGGCATGAGACGGCACTGATGTGGCCAGGGACCAGCCTGGGTCAGTCAGCGCTGCAGAACTAATACGTGCCTAGACTTTTACCACAAAGCCCCTCAGGCCCCACAGTGAATGAGCCCAGAGATTGCTGTGCTGCTTTCACTTTGGGAGCCCCAGATCTGAGAGTGAAGAGGTGAGGCCACAGTGCCTTTGAATGAGAAGTATAACAAACAGAGGTTTTAGCACAAGATATGGTTGGCTGCTTCTATGTCTTGCTAGACCCTGATGTGTATTCAACATTAGCAGCAACACAACTCAGCATCTGAACAGCATATTATATCCTCCTTCTGTCAGCCTCAGCTAACAATGTATTCTACCTATGAAGCTGAAATCAAAGTGTTTCAAAAGTATTTGTTTGTATCTATTTGCAATTCACAAAGGCAATACAGTCATTTTCCAAATCATACTTGCAAATGATTTATGGGAGTACTAGTAAGTGGGTTCACCGGGATGTTTGGAGGTAAGCTGGAGACCTAGCCCACCAAATGAAAACAAATGATGGGAACACTTTACATTACTGTCTGCAAAGTACAAAGTAATTACGCTACTACAGCGTGCCAGTACAGGGCATATGTGTAGGTACTGGGGAACATTGTGTAGTCATCTATTTCTGGGTTGCATACCCTGCTCAGCAATAACGTGGACATCTGGGAGGATCTTAAAGCAAATTAATGGTGTACCTATTCTATTACTATTACAGTACAACCAAAAAACTGAGCAAAATTCTAGATGTTACAGGAAAGATGAAATGACTACTTCTGCATTACCTCAGTTTTCAGTCCCTGAAAGCTGCTTTGCCCATCTTTCAACTCTCCAGCAAACTTCATTACTAGATGCTCATTTATCACCTCACGGGTCCATCAATGATGGACAAAATTCATCCACTTAAAGTAGCACTCACTTGTATTTCAGAGAGACCAGAAGTTGACAACTTTGAAGTTGTTAAAATGATGAAAGTCTTCTTTCTGGCAGTCGTATTCAACCAGCTCTACAGCTCCTCAAGGTGCAAGCTTAATATTTTACGCTCTGTGCATAGAAAAAACCCATCATATGAAACACACACAAATGTAGCAGTATAATAGGTTTGAGTCAGAATACATATACAGTATACAAATCCATTCCCCAAACAGTTGTGACATTATGTGAAATTTTAAAAAAAATAGAAATCATTTAAACCTCATGTTTAATTGAAAATACTACAAAGGCAAAATATAAAATGTTGAAAGAGAAATTTCATTGTTTTTTTAAAAAATGTAAGCTCATTTTGAATTTTATGTCAGCAACACGTTTAAAAAAAGTCAGGTTAGGGCATGTTTACCACTGGGTTGCATCACCTCTTCTTTTAACAACACTCTCTAAGCGTTGTTAAAAGAAAAGGTTCCAAGCGGAACTGAGGAAACAAATAGCTGTAGTTTTGAAAGTGAAATGTTTTTACCAGCCATCAGATGCTGGCTTTTGAACTGTACACTGATAATAAGTAGGATGTTCCCTTTCCTCTTTTGCCAGCAGGATGCATTGTCCATGGTTTCCAAAAAGAATTTTACATTTTGATTGGTCAGACCACAGGAGGTTTAACTTACATTTGTGGATGCAGCAAAGAAGTGTGTTCACTGACAATGGCTTGTGAACTTTTCCTGAGCCCTGCAGTGATTTCCACTACAGAACTATATCTGTTTTTAATGCAATCCTGCTTGAAGGGTATTGGGTTTTGGCCATTATTCCTTGCATTAAGAGATTTTTTTTCCAGATTATCTAAATTTTTAAATGGTATTTTGTACTGTTGTCATAGTCCTGGGTTTTTGTGTTCCAGTTCTGTATGATTTTGTATTTAGATGATGGTTTCTTAGTCCTCTTGCACCATTTATTGGATTCTGTTTGTGCTTGAGCCTTAGTTCTAGTCCTGCCTATGTTTAGTGTGGTTTATTTTATGCTACTTTCTGGGTTTTGAGTTTCTGTTCTAGTTACATTTTGTTCTATCCTGCCCTTCTGTTCTGCATATTGCATTTGAGTTCTAGTCACTGCCTTCTGAGTTTTTGTGTTTTCTTTAGTTTTGTCTTATTGTCCTCATGTTTCCCTGTATCTAGTCTAGTTGTTGTACTTTCCTGTTTCACATATTTAGTCCCTCAGTCTCAGTTCTAGCCTGTTCCTGCATTTAGTTTATTAGATTCCTGTGTGTCATCCGCTTGTGTTTATGTCCTGTCAAGCTGTCTCATGTCGGTATTCTCAGCTATGTTTCTTACTTCCTGTTTACTTTGGTTATCAGTTATGTCCTGTACACTGTGTTTAGTTTTTCTTCCTGCCTCTGATTGTCATGACTTCTCCCTACTATTGCTCATTAGTCTATGTCTCTATTTATATTCTACCTCTGGTTAGTTGTGTGTCGTTGATGTTGGTTTCCTCTTTGCTAGTGTGTTTCTGTCTCCCGCATTGCTTTTGTGTTTCATGGACTTTGTTTATGGACTTTTCAGCTGAATAAAGTTTGCTTTCAAGCTTCCTTTCATCTTGCTTTCTGGAGTCCTGCATTTGGGTCCTCACTCTTAACACACACTGAACCATAACAACTGTAAATGATGAAATCAAAAACTTTTTTCCCAATTTTACATTAAGAAATGTTCAATATCCCTTTAATTTATGTCTAAAAGAAGGTTGTTTTTATACTCATTCATGTCACCAATGTACCTATAAAGTTGTGTTCCAGCAGGTGTTTTTTTTTTTAGTTTCAAAAAATATTTCCAGACTTCTTTTGCCACTGTCCTAACATTTTTGAGGACCATTCTAGAATCAAGGACATTCTGTCCCATCCATGAAATGGGCAAAAGGCAAATACTACAACATCAAGACAAGGAGACTCATATACACATGGAGATAGAGACAAACACTGGAGGACAAAGACAAAACAAGAATGAGAAAGGAGAGGGAAATAAGGAAGGACTGAGGGAACTACACACTTTGCAGGTTAGCCAATCACAGACTGAGGGATGGTTTTATTCATTTATTTTTAACTATAACCACAGCTCCATAACAAATTGATGTTTGCATCTCCATATGATCTACCATACTAAAGTTTGCTCAGGAGTCAAGTAGCTTTGTGGATCTCATGATCCACAATGTTAATATACATAGGGTTCATGAGAAATTATTTTCTGCTAGCTGGCAAATAATGTTATATACTTGCAATTGACAAACTGTAGCTGAAACTCTGCTGATTCAGCAGAGCTCTCAGGGTAGTGTGCAAGGACCCAGTATGCAGGACTCCAAGTTCACATGTGGAGAGGTGAACAAAAAGAAAGTTTTATTTAAAACTGGTTTGTTTGGTTTTTTTTTTTTTTCAAAAAAAGTTCATAAAGTAAACAGAGCTCATTGAATACTAAACTTAAAAACAAACACAGAGAAAGGGGAAGACAAGACTTGGCATAAAGCACACCTAACTAAATCAGACACAATGACAAAGCACTGCAGAGAGGCAGGGGTATAAATACACACAGACTAATGAGTAAAGTGGCAACAGGCGGGTAGGGAGCACAGGTAACAATAGCCAGGGGCAGGATGCAAAACCAGATACAATGTTTGGGACATAACTGGTTACTAAAGTAAAACAGGAAGTGAGACACATAATTGAGAACGCATACATAAGACAGCTTGACATACGGACATAAACCCAAGAGGATGACACATAGGAAACTAATAAGCTAAACACAGGTCAAGGCTAGAACTGAGACTCACAGACTAAATACAAGAAACACTGACGAACAAGGTAAAACAGGAACTGTACAACAGCTACACATTGACTAAACACAGAGAAACAAGAGAATGACAATAAAACCACCCAGTGAAATAAACTCATAAACAGTAACTAGAACCTAAATGCAATATGCAGGATAAAACAAAACGTAGAAATGTTCCCCCCAGGGATTAAGAAAGTATTCTGATTCTGATTCTAAACTAGAACACATGCGCAAAATCCTAACTGAAAACCACAATAAATAATACTAAAAAATAAATACTAAAGACATAATCAAAAGAAGCAAAACCCGAACATAAAATCCAAGAACCATGACAAGGGTGCCAACACATTTTGGTTATCTTAATTTGTTATGGAGCTAGAGGTAGAAGAAAACTGCTATTACTGAAAACAATTTTTCCTGCATAACTTTCAAATTAACAAAGCTATCAATGTGACTCCAAGTGCTAAAGGGAGGTTTCATAGTCAAGGAATCATATTGTGGGGTAAGTAATTATGGTACTATTATTTTAAGGTATAATGGTATTGGGGAGGCACTCTGTGGCTTTGCTGGAGGTTTGCACTATCCAAGTGCTTTTTAGTTACTAAAGAAATCATGTAGTAAAGACAGGAATCAAAGACTCAACCTTGTCACAAAAAATCAAACAAATCAAAACAGGAATTCAAAACTCAACCTGCCAAATGAGAATCAAAACTTCATACATTTGGAATAACAATTAAACCTCAACAGAAGCCCAAAATTAGATATATTCACAAAGATTCAAAGCCCCAAAACAGCAAAAAAAAAAAACAAAAAACCCTTGGAGCATGACAGTACTTTATGTTGTTCGGAATAACATGACTTAATATTTTAAGCAAGTTTCATATACCTTAACCATCTGTATTATTGTATTGCAGCAGTAAAACATATTTTGGCTTCAAATAGCAGTGAGGCAGACACTTATGTTTCATTAGACTCTGATTCACTTCTATCATGAGATCAAAGTATTCCACATATCCAGGTCAATTTCATGATAGATTCATCAGAGCTGAGTCGGTGTGTTTGATTGAGCATCCTAAAGCTTCTTGAACCAAATTCTGTGCTCCAGCAAAAAGTGAACATATCAGAGTGTTTCTCTTTCCCTCTCTTCACAGTCAAATCCCAGTTTACTCCAGGGTGGATATCATCATCATCAGTGCATCTGAAGCATAAACATGAAAGCTGATTTTTCTTCCCATCCCTGATGGCCATTGAGTTCTTTTGTTTTTTGAGAGCACAATATATTTCAAAGGCCCTGTGAGGTTGAATACTATTTTAGTTATAGTACAGGATGGCTCCAGGTGAGGCCCAGATAGACCTATCACAGAGAGCTGCTGTGATAGGCATACTGAGTGACAGAACACCAATAAAGCATGAAGAGACAGGGTGAGGGAGGGTGAAGGCAGGATGAAAAGAAAATTAATGAGAGGTTTAAAATTAAATAATGAACACGGGAGAAGAAAAGGCATGCAGCCAAAAATAACAATCTAACAATACATCTTGATTGTGAGCATGTTAGGAATGTTAACATCGTAAGAATAAAGTGCACAATACCCAGAACAGTCACAAGCAAGAAAACACAATCAAGAACTAATTTGTTGGCTTGGTAAAATGATGCAAACTGATGGAAGTAAAGAAATGTTTAACAACAGTGAGGCAGGCAGTAATGGTGCATTTCTTAAAATTTCGGCATGATGTATTACTTTATTTAAAGAGGCACAAAAATAGGAGTTATCACTAATAAAAATGTCGTGACTGATTATTCGTCATGTGCCATTTAGCAGCTGACTCAGAGCTTATTAGGAAGAATTAATTAAGAAAGTAATCGGTGTGCTGAATCCTGAAGATTTGGGGATTAGAAATGTGTTGAGCTTCTAACAAACTTTTCAAGAATCTTTATGTTAACAACTTTACAGAATTATTTTTTGTTGCTATTGTTGTTTGGGCTTTGAAGTTTTCATCTCATTGTCTTAGTAAAGTGTGGAATTTTCCTTTTTTTCAATTCAGACTCACCAGAAGGGTTTCCAGCAGCAGTTTTCAGAGTTGAAGGCTCCAGAAAACCCCACAGCATGTTTCCTCAACCCCAAGAAACACAGGCACAAGTTTGTGAACATAGTCACACCATTATTTTTATTAGGTAGAGACCAAACCACAGCTAAAACAGTTGTCTTCTCTCTCATAGTCTGTGTCTCTCTTTGCTTCACTTTCTCTCTTCTCTTTCCCCTCACCCCAACCAGTCGAGGCAGTAGGCTGCCCCTCCCTGAGCCTGGTTCTACCGGAGGTCTATTCTTTTAAAAAGGAAGTTCTTCCTTCCCACAGTTGCCAAGTGCTTGCACATAGGGGATGGTCTGATAGTTGAGGTTTTCTCTCTAATAATGTGGGGTCTTTACCTTACAGCGTAAAGCGCCTTGAGGCAACTTTTGTTCTGAATTGGCACTATATAAATAAAATTGAATTTAATCTGTACAGTCACCTGTTGAGCAAAAACACAACTTCAAAATGTATAATAACCTTTTTACATGTCAGCTGCATATATAGATTGGAACGTATTTTCTAAAATATTCATGATATTGACTTTACAAGGTGATGATATATCAATACTGAAACTTAGTGAATAAATAATCAGATGGTGTTTTAAGATAAAATGAGAGTTACATTAATCTGAAAGTCAGAATCAACATGGATTTGAACATATAACAAGTCAATATGTTCTGCAGTGTGTTGTATTGCTAAAAGGTTAATGTATTTTATGTTAATTTCATGTTTCCTTACCTTACCTGTTTAACTCTATGGGGGTTATTCCAGCCAACACTGTGAGAGTCTGCATTTCTCCTGGATATGCTCCATGTTATCTATTACATGGCTGACACATATAGACAGAGAACCATTCACACTCACAGTCACACCTACAGGCATTTTTAGACTTGCCAATTATCCTAACTGGCAAGTCTTTGGACTGTGGGAGGAAATATGCATGTTATTCCATTTTCCCCCCTGAAACTAGTTTTTGATTTTAAGCACTTTTGGACTATATTTTTAAAATTGATGTCAAGTATTGTTGTGTCATGGTCACAAGGTCATCTTTTCAAATATACAATTTTGCGTGTGTTTCTCATTCCCATTTCTAAAGCTCAGTATACGCTGTAGAATTTTTAGACTATTCAAGACAAACAAGAATAATGCAATATAATGGCAGTTGTTCTAAGCTTAAAAGTGGTAGGATTGAAGTTTGACTGTCATAATAGTTGTGTGACCAAAAAAATAAAAATTTGGGACAAAATTCTGACTCTGAGAAATTCAGGATGACCATCTGATAATATGACCAACCAATAAGAAACACACTAATTTAAAAAGAAAAAAAACAGACAGTTTATGCAAAATAAACAAAATAAATGGTTGAATTGCAGCAAAGAAGAAAATGGTTACCCTGTGGAAACAGGAGTTAAATTACTATATTGTATTCTCCAGCAGTTATATTATGACAAAAGCAAAGCTGTAGGATTATCAGATCAATTACCGTAGACTATATTTTCCATCATACATCACCCTCATCGTGCATAAAACAAACTTGATGTCATACCCAAACTTGTTAGAATTATGGCACACAGCGTGGCTTGCAATAAACCTTTATGGTTGCAAAATTCTCACAGTTTGCCTTTACATAAAGCATTTTATTTCAGGTCATGTCATTTCCTGCCTTTCAACTGCAGTCCTGTGCCATTCCACTCAAATGATCTCCACTTGCCTGTTTTCACGCCTACGTTACTTGGACAAAAGTATTGGGTCACACCTCTTTAACATTGAATTTAGGGGTTTCATTCAGTCCCAATGCCACAGGTGTATAAAATCAAGCACCCTGCTATGCAGTCTGCCTTTACAAAGTAGTTCTAAAGAGCTCACTGAATTCGAGCCTTGTACTGTAATAGGATGCTGCTGTTGCAACAGTCAGTCGATGGAATTTCTTCCCTTCTAGATATTTCACAAGCAACTGTAAGTATTGCAAAACAGAACTCTTTAGGAACCACAGCAATTCAGCCATGAAGTGGTGACCATGTGAACTTATAGAGCAGAGTTGCTGAGTCCTGAGATGCATAATGTGTAAAAGTCACCAACTGAACTCCAAACCTCCTCTGGCATTAACGTCAGCACAAAAACCATGCATGGGACCCATCATGGTATGGATTTTCATGGCTGAACAGCTGCATGCAAGTCTTGCATCACCAAGCACATTGCCATGCATCAGATGTGAGGCATGCTGCCACTGGACTGTGGACCAGTTCTCTATCTGGCAGTCTAATGGATGAGTGTGTATTTTGCAAAAACCAGGAGAACTGCCTGCATGCCTGCCATGTGCCAAGTTTGGTTGAGAAGGGGTACTACTATCAGGTTATTTTTTTGGGATTGGCCCCTTAGTTCCAGTGAAGGAAGGTTTTAATACCTCAGCTTACCAAGACATATTTATGACAATTGTATGCTTTAAGCTTTGTTGGAACAACTTGAGGAAGCCCCTGTGCTCTTTCAGCATGACTTTACCCCAGTGCACAAACCCTCAAATGACTTCAAAAATATTCTTCCGGATGAATGGGCAAAAATTCCTACAGACACAGACACACTCCAAAATCCTGTAGAAATGGGATTAAACTCCAAATTAATGCATGTGGATTTAGAATGGAATTTCAATAAAGATCCTGTAACCGTAATGTGTGGGTGGCCTAATACTTTTGTCCATATTGCGTACCTGGCCCAAAAAACTAGTCCTTTATCACTCCAGTAATTTTCCAGACCAGCTTCTGTTTTGGTTTTTTACAAATGCGTATGAAGACAGGTTAAAATTATATTTTTGGGCAAAATGTATACATTAATTAGAGCCATCTGCTTCCAGTCTCTCAGGTAATGTTTAATGTGTCCATTTTTTTATTATTTACCAGAAATAACCATTTAAAAATGTGTTTTTCACAATGTTTATACATGTTTCTGCATTAAGAATGCATGGGTGATATTAATACTGGCTTTCACTGGTTTTGTGAAAAACTGAAACCTGCCAAGTTTTTTCAACACCTTGCTTAATTATGCAAATCTTCTCATCTTTAACATTAACCCACCAGTCTTCGAATTTGAGTAAAGTAAATCTGATTCAATTATTTCCTAATTCACAGGGATGATTAGGACGTTCCTGAGGCGACCTTAATGAAATTAGCTGTTTGATTAGTGATTTCATGCAGTGCAGTGTACATTCTGTTTCTGTCTCATTAAAAAAAATCTAATGTATCGGCTGCTGCGCCAAACCAAGGGACTCATGCATATCCTGCCCAGGTGTTAGCCCCGGGTTTAAAATCTAAATCAGTTTTTGACCTTCATGCTACAATACAACTTCTGCAATACGATGCCACCCTCCTTTTTTTAAAACAGCTTTGCTGTCATTATTGCGCTCTCTAAACCCTCATCACAGTGTCAGTCGATGCACAGCTATCAGAGCCTTTACAACCGAGCAACGCTGCAGGCCTGGAAATTAGATGCAGCATCCCAGTAGGGGGCAAGCTTGGTGATCCCTAGAGGCATCCAGTCCCTTGGCTGATTGCTGAGCTGAAGCTCTGATGGAGAGGGTAACTAAGAGATGAGAGCATTAATAGTGCATGAGACATTGTGTGTGTATGTTTGTGTGTGTATGTGTGTTTGAGGAGGCTAGGATAAAAGGATGGCAGAAGGGTGTAACACTGATCTGGGTCTCTTGTGTAACATGTTTGTTTTTATATGTACAACTACAGCAAAATGTAAAAGAATACAAAAGGCTTTAGAAACACATTCACACAGCAGTGAGAGGAACATGCACAGATGTTCATCTGACGTCTTACACAAGCCCACTGCTTCCATGACTACCACAAAAAAGCTACGAAACACACAGAAACAAACACATTAAGAAATGACTGCCAGATCACAGAGGACATTTATCAAAAAACGCAAATCATACATACAGAAAGAGAAGGTTACATCAATAGGGAGGTGTGCATTTATAAATATGTATAAGGAAGTAACAATACAAAATGTCATTATGTGTGTTCAGGCAACAGGAAGGCAGGCAGGCAGATGCCATAAACTGACTTTAATGGAAGATTGCACAAAAGGATACAAGCAGCCAGCTGCAGGAACAAGCAATTGCCAAGGTGGTGAGAACAAGCCTGAGAAACAATCTGACAGGAAGAAAGTGTAGCTGGTTGAGAAAATTGGAAACAGGTGTGTGAGTGGGTGTGAAAGATCAGCAGGTCAGGGGTCACTACATGGTTAGTGGATACTGGAAAGAAAGAAAATCTGAGGACATCTGGTGGACTAACAGAGAATGGACTAGGACCTGGGAATGTACTGTAGCTGCTGAGAGGGACTACGAGACAAATTGGGATCAACAAACAAAACCAGGGAATGAACCAAAATAATCTGACCTCCGTCTCCTAGATATTACACTCCCATACAACTAAATTCTGTTTCCAATCTTGTCTAGGTGCAATATAATTTCTGTCAAGAAGACCTTTAGTAAATAAAGAAGCACCATATTTATGACCTGCGTTGGAAGCAACAGATGATGATTGGGGTTGATGAGGGGGTAGATAAAGCTTATTGGTGTGACTCTCACACCAGAGGCTGTTGTTTATGACCAGAGTCCCCTCTGTTTGTACTTTTAGGCAACAATAGAAAAGGAAAAGCAATTTTAATTAAATTAAAGTAGAAGCATTGCACCCCAAGTCACTAAGTAAAGGGGTTTTTTTTACATTAAACCTGATGGCCAGCTTTCTGTATAAACTGAACACAGGTCTGTCAGCATATTAACATAACCAGAAAATGGTAAATATTATTGTGATGCAAGATCAGATATTTTGATGGAAAAATGTGTGTTGTGTGCACTGACATGATACAATAAATATATTTTTTGCCAAATACTGTAATTTATATTTTCTCATAACAAGATTAAGTTTCCTTCAGATTGTGTTTGCTTCTGTAATTTAATTTAATTTTCTATGTCACAGGGTTGGACTTTGAGGTCACTGAAAAATACAAAAGCTAGCAAGCTTTTTTTTTTCCTGTACAGTGTATTACATGGATTCTTGTTTTGGAAACCTGTGTCCATACCTTTTCTGTCTCTGTGCTGTCAGAATAAAATAAAACATGAAAATGGGGACTGGAGGCACTGCGGACAGTCTAACTGTGGAAATATGAAAGAGTAGGTGAGGAAGTAGGACAAAGAAAGAGACAGAAGAGAAACGTTAAGTTTGGATATGTATTCTTCCCTCATGCATTTTTTTCTTCCTGACAGATTTCTTTGGTGGTTCAGGTGTAGCTCAGTGTGGACAACTGAGGATTATCAAAACATGTATGCAGAAACTCTGGGTGAACTTTGGAAAATCTACCATTCTGAGTCAATACAAGCCAGAGCTTAGGGAGAGCAAGGAAGGCACACATTGTTGTTCTGGATTTACCATGCAAATGTTTTTAGTCATGCATGGATTAGGAACAACAAAGCCACTTTAACACCAGAGACCTCAGTTTAAAATGTTTTCATGGCTGGCAGACTCAACTCTACTCTTAAAAGGTGTGCAAAGTGGATGTCAACAACTATTGTGTTGCTCTACACTGATCAATAATAGAAACACTCTGGAGATGGACAGGTCCGCCATTACAGATGGAAGGACCTCCGCCTGCTTGATTTTCCAGTGTGTGAAAGAAAAATGTGAGTTGTAGTTATATCTTCATAGTTTCACATCAGTGACCTCCTGACTCACCAATGGCTGATATTTTTTATGGTATTTTTTTCACTGATATGATTGGGATGATAAGTGGATAAACTTGTCATTTGCTTCATTGTTTAAGATCATATGGTTCAAACCTAGTTCATATTAATTAATATGAACATGCTGCAAAGACTCATGATCCCCAGACAAGTCGTGTTTATGAAGTGGTGCAACAGTGAAGCTGTTAATTTTTCGCTTTAAGGCAAATATAAATTCACCACTCAGCTTAATTGTGGTAGTACTTCTTGTGCTTCTTATTATACACATTTGCATACACAGTGCAACAGCTTATTATTTGTTTGGTTGTTTCCACTGTTCTTGTAAAATGCACAGAAACAACCCAAAACAAGTTTTTCCTGCCCTTTTGTTTCTGACATTTGTCAGCTTTTCCAAACACATTTGTTTGTTTGTATGCAGCTATGCATCAGAAAAACCCCATGGACACTTAATCTTTCAAATGTTCTGAGTTGACCGGGCCATTTGTTTTTGCTTTGATCGTTCATCAGCTCAAGATGCAATGACAGCCAACAAGTATAAAGGTCATTTTTGGAACAAAGATAATTTTATACAACATAGCCAGCATACCTCGATGGAATTTAATTGTTTGCCACTAAACTGAACAATGAGATTGATTTCTTTGCAGTTTTCCTCAGACAGCTGTTGTCCAGTGTGGACAAATGTTATTGATCCTAGTGAGCCCAAGACTTTCTCAAGTTGACATTGTAATCTGGGTCAGATTACCAATGGACATTTAAGGTCTTTATGTGGTATTATCAAACACACATGCACATCTACACACACACACACACACACACACACACACACACACACACACACACACACACACACACACACATACGCTCTGTCCATTGCTTTGGATGGTTGATCCCAAGTATTTAAGCTCATCCACCTTCACCACCTCTACTCCTTGCATCTTCATTGTTCCATCTGCCTCCCTCTCAT
>VUQH01027115.1:4422-15425 GCA_015106775.1 Etroplus canarensis
CTTCTCTGGGGGGGGGGGGGGGGGGGGGGGGGGGGTCTCCTGCATATGTCAGAACAGTGAGGGGCCTGCCAACTTCCTGTTACAGTTTTCACACTTTATATAGCAGATGATCTTAAACTTTCTCTCTGGGGAGCGACATTGTCGCAAATATGTTTTCCTCTGTCCAGAAGGTCATTCTTGTGCAGGCTATTTTGAGCTTTTAGTAAAATGCAGCATTAAAGCTCCTTCCTGCCAAACATAGAAAGATGAAACATTAAAATGAGGACTGAATTCGCTTCACTTTTAAGTAAGAAAATGTGAACAGTTAGGTTATCTACTAAACTTGTTATGCATACTTTTCATCTCAAAGTCATTTGTGGACATAATGTCAAAATAGCATCTCAGCTTTAAGCCATTTAGTGGATGATTCCAGTTAATTTAGCTTGGTGAGAACATTCTTATAGCACATAAAGACAGGGTCAGTCAGGTGTTTAAGTAATTATTTTACGTCATCTCTCTAGTGTTACTATCAAGTAAAGGCATAACATTGGCACTAAGGGCCATATGTTTGGGGACAATGACTCATTTTTTTATTTTTTTTTAATTTTGCCTCTGTAGAGGACCACAGTGGATTTTAAATCAAGGTTTCAAGGTTTCAAGGTTTCAAGGTTTCAAGAGCTTTGTGACTGAAATACAGACTCTCAGCTTTAATTTAAGGGGTTTGACAAAAGAATTGCATTAACTGTTTGGGAACTGTAGATATGTTTATACGCAGGCCCACATCAGAAGCTCGTGTTGTGTGTGAGCATGTGTGTGTGTGTGTGTGTGTGTGTGTTTGTGTGTGTGTGTTCTTCTACACTGGTAGGCTTTCATTTATTTGGCAGTGTGTTTGGGATTGTTGTCTTGATGAAAAATAAAGCAGTTGCTCTTCTGCGTTCATAATTCTATCAATTTTCACGAGATCCCCAACACCACCGGCTGAAATGCAGCCCTAAACCATGACAGAGCCTCCACCGTGTTTCACAGATGGCTGTACACACTCACTGTTGTTCCTCTCTCCTGACGTCCTCTGTACATATTAATGAGTTGGACCATAAACATTTGAATTTGAATTCATCACTTTATGTGATCTGTTTCCACTGATTTTTGTTCCAGTTCTTGTGTAATCTGGCACCCCCAGCCTTTTCTCCCTTTTCCCTTCCTTAACAGCTTCTTCACAGCCACCCTTCCACTGATTTCTAATAACGCTTCAGCGAACAGTAGGTGGAAGGTCCAGATGCATCTCTCAGGTGTTGTGTCATGTTTTTGCTCATTTTTATTTTTGTTTCTATTTCTTAAGGACATAAGTTTGTGACTTCACAAACAAACAAACAAACAAACAAAAACCTTTGAAAATGGACTGGACTGAAAAAGAGTGAAAAAGCAGCCAATGTCCAAAGAAAAACTTTGAAAGACCTTTAGAAAGCCTGGAGAATTATTCCCCAACACTACTTTAAAAATGACAAGAACATCTTGCTCCTTGGAAGCAAAATAGCAATAAATGAGGGGTGGCTTGAGATTTTTGCACAATACTGTATGCCTCCACACATTCACCCACGACCAACAATGGTGCTCACAGCCATATTTGTTTAACCTTAATATCCCCAGACCCCTGACTTCATGACTTAGATTTGATCCCCCAGCTACCTTTGGATTACTGCCCATAGCCCCTCAAAAAAGAAATTTCATAAGGTGATTCTTTCATGAGATCAAAGCTAAACTACGAATAACAATTACGCCAATCCACCGTTAATTTACTGACAGTCTGGCTTTGGGAACTGAAGACATTTAGCAGTCTTTAGCAGCTACTTTCATAGCCAACTCACAAAATAACCACCAAAACACAAAAATACGATTTTCAGTTTTGACCAAGTAACTAACAAACCATAACCATCTTAAGCTAATCACTTAATTGCTTGGTCATTAAAATGCTGTAAAGTCTTTTATTCCACAAGTCCAGCTACACAAACACAACCATGGTGTTATAATACAGCATAAATGTTGAATTCCAATGTCTAATTTCTGGCAGGTTATTTTTATTTGAGTTTATTTTTTGTGTGACCCACCTCACATTTCAGACGCAGTCTTTCAAAAGCTGTAAGGAACTCGCAAGTTCACTGTTAATGATATGTTCATTTTTTTTAACCTCCTCGCAAATTAAATCCAAAATTGTACACTGTTAGCAGAGAGAAAATGTCAAAAACATCCCAATTATTTCCTGAAGAAAAGAACCGCTGACTCTGAAACAGAAGAGGCATAGCAGTGAGACCATGATTGGAACCTACT
Organism: Etroplus canarensis; assembly: GCA_015106775.1. Classification (NCBI taxonomy): domain Eukaryota; kingdom Metazoa; phylum Chordata; class Actinopteri; order Cichliformes; family Cichlidae; genus Etroplus; species Etroplus canarensis. The sequence goes on from VUQH01027115.1 coordinate 6,727, forward strand.
CCTTCAGGGGCACCCAGGTCCAGGTGATGAGCCTGTGTGGGCATTTAAAACAGGAAGACATGAAACAACACACTCTTAGAGCGGGTGCCCCTCCTGTGGAGGGACCCTAAGCACAGTAACCTTATATCAAAGCCTGGCATGTAGCAGAGCAGCCAGGGAGAAGCACATTAATTATTTAAGAGCATACGGTAACAAGCTGTGAGTGCCGACGACAGCCTATTGTAAGGAAGACTACCACCCCAAGTCCCGATTATCTATTGTTAACCTAGTTTTTCTCACGTGTGTGAGCTTGCTGGCTATGAGAGAGTGTGACATATCCATTGCCATTCTCTCTCTCTCTCTCTTTCTCTCAACGCACATACAAACACACATGTCAGGGTACAATCGGGAGAATGTTTTCTTTGGCCTTCTTTTACACTCGAACACAAACACAATATCCAGCACACTCTGTCTCAGACACGCAGTTGGATGGCTCAAAGGGCAAGTTATTGGCTCAAACAGCGGAATAACATGTCAGCCTCGGGGGATTTTGACAGAGGTACCTGCTAGTGCAAAAAGGCCGTTTGCAACCATTCTCTGTACTTCACTTTATCTTCCACTTTGAAAGCTGACACGGTGCTGGCTGCAGAGAAGCGCATGTGAAGAACGCCAATGGATAATCAAACAAATGCATTGGCTTCACCCTCTTGGGTAGTTCAGGCAGCAACTATAATATTTAAAGCGGGCCGGAGGAGCTGGGTTTTAAACCACCAAACCTGGGATTAGCAAACAACCTGTTTTACCTCCTAAACTACCACAGTGTCAAAGGTGACACTAGTTGTGATTAATCAGCTGAGTATTATCAGCTCGATCCGCACGAGACGTTGCAGAGCTGTATGTCAAGTTTCCGCTTGCTGTTTAGCTGTCTAGTTGAGAGAGTTATCATTTGTGGCCACTACTCTCATTAACCTCTTGAAATCACCCACCAGTGCTTAAGGTTGGGTTTTGCTTGGCCACATGTTAACCCTCTGAGACCTGAGTCTTCATTAGCGATGACCCCACCCATAGCCCTAAACCATATACCTGTGTTTTGGTTAAAAGCAAGAAAAAAAATCAATTCATCCAAAAACCAGAACTCCAGAACTTCCAGGTAAATGCTGAGGTATTCCCAAGCCACCGTGTCTTCTGTTTGCCCTGGGCCTTCCACCTGGTAGGAAATGTCCAAAACACCTTGCCTAGGAGCCATCCTAGTCAGGTGCCCAAACCAGCTCAACTGGCTCCTTTTGTTGTGGAGGAGTACTGGCTCTGCTCTGAGCTCCTCATCCTATGTCAAAGGGAGAGGCCAGAAACCCATCCGAGAAAACGTATTCTCACCATTTGCATCTGTGATCTCATTCTTTCAGTCAATGCCCATGTACCTAAAGCCAGTCTTGGCAACCAGGGATTGGACCCCCAGGGCCACTCAATCCCCACAGCACCAAACCACAGAGATGGGGTACACCCTGGTCAAGTCACCAGTCTGTTACAAGCCTAGCACAGCGAGGAAGACAACCATTCACAAGTGCCAATCAACCTAACCCTGAAAGAACCCCTCCAAGCATGGCGAGAACATGCAAACTCCACACAGAAGGGCCCAAGCTGGCTACCAAGTAGATTCAAACTTAGACCTTATTCCTGTGAGGCGACAGTGCTAACCACTGCATCACCACACTGACACCCATCCATTATTTATGGGTCAAACTGTGGGAGTGAAAGAAACTTCTGTAGCTGCCAGTGAATCCTCTATTTTTATGAAATAATGTTTAATAAAATAAAGACTTTCAAAAAAAAAATGCAATCACCAGAACGGCAAGCCTCCTCCTTAAATCTGACCCTGTGTGACCTTCATCCTTGACCCAGCAATCTCAGTAATGTTATGAGATCATCTGTCCATCATCGGTATTAACCACACAAAGTTTGGTGAAGATCAAGGAAACAAGTCAGCTCTTGTAGTGGAAACAAGATTTGCAACTGATGGATGAATGGCTAACCTGAAAATAAATAAATAATAAGCACAAAAAAAAGTTAAGAAATGAAAACCTTGGAGAGATTTTAATGGCCAGTTAAAGATTTGGACTTTAAATCCTGTTGTCCTCCCTGAATACACAGACACACAGAGAAAAACCCACTCAGGCCAGCTTATAAAAGTGAATGAACTCAGAGGGGCTGACCAGTCCTGACCGCCCTTTGATCCCATAGTGGTTTGTTTCCTCAGGCCTGCGAACTCTGACCCCTGCTAGAGAAAGGTCGAGTGCCTCTTCAGCTCAGCGCTAATGATCCATTTAACACCCCTCAGCTGTGTTAGCGTGTGGCGAGACAGGCTGTGCTCTTGTTCGCTACTTTAACCAACACTTCAGCAACACGTAACCTTAGACTTAACAGCGCAAAATGACAGCTGACAGAGGCCGAGCTCTCAGTTTCTGAAATTTTTCTGTCACATGTGACAGACTCTGAATGCAAACACGACCGGCATGGAGGGGAGTCGCACACGTCTCTGAAAGTGTCGTGTTAGTCCTGTAGCACGGCACGCAGAAACAGAAAAAAAACGGCAGCAAACCACAACTTTTCCGAGGCCTCCAACTTTGCACAAACCAATTTATGAACCCTCCGCCACGCTGCCTCCTTTTTTTAATTTATTTTTAATAGCACATTAAAAGGGATTTTATTAATTAGATAGAAAAAAAAAGCCAGAGTGTCACACATTCAGCTTTTGCTCGCATTTGATGCGATTTCTGTTAAAAAGGAGCATTCCCACATCGCAAATCCCCACTGCCGCTTCGCCTAAAAAACAATGGCAAACAACAAAACAACAAAAACAGCCACTGAGTCAAAGTGGATCGCTCTCAGTAGGGGCCGGGGCCAGAGTCCCCTTTCAAGTACAGTTGCAACAATTATCTTCAAAGCCGGAGCTGAGCGGGAACCTTTGTTTTCCTCCCAATCCGCATGGCTTGAACCTGACCCTGTTTCTTCAAGCCTGGTGGAGGATAACATGTTCCTACAGTTTGATAGCAAGAGTACATTTTCTTATGACTTATTCATCTTTTTTTTCCTCTCTCCAGCTCCTTAATTTATAATTAATTTGATCTAAAATTTCATTAATTTTCTAAAATGTTCCAATTGGGGCCTTGCTGGGCCTGGGCAAAGGGGTTTTTTCTTTGTCCAACCCTCTTTGTAGTCGCCTATTATTCTTTTATGTAGCAGCCTTGTAGAGGTTATCGTCTTCTGAGGGCAAACAGCGCTCGCTGGAAAAGTTTTAATCAGCTTTAATGAGTGGGGTCAGTGCTGGAACCAGAGAGGGAGAGGCAGACAGGCAGAAACTGGGAGAGAGAGGGAGAGGGAAAGATAGCCAGCCTCTGAAACATATGGACATTTTTATCTTTTCTACATTTCCATCTCTCTCATTTGCACTTTTCACTCTTCTTTTTTTTTCTGCCTGTCCTTCTGATAGCCAGATTTAGCTCAAATTGCACTGGCATCTCAGGCATGGGGACAGATTATAGATAATGAAGGAGAAATTCATTTTGGGAGCTCACTATCTTCAAAGTATCATTCCAATCAGACACTACAAGGCTGCAATTAGAAGGTGAAAGTTAATTTTAAAGTCGTCCGTCAATAGCGATCAAAATATTTCCATTCCGGCCGAGACGAGGGACTCTTAAATGCCTTAAATTTTTCCACAATGATAAAGCTAGTTTAGTCTTACTGCTTCGACAATCCCTAGCTTTTTATCATTCCCTGAAATCCTCAGATATCCCTCTTTTACCTTCTCCTCTTTAAGTTACCACGCCGTTCTCCATTTTGTCTTTATCAAATGTTACTGGCCTTTCTCCCGACTTTAGCCTTGGACTCTAATCTTCTTCCAAGTGATAGTCTAAGCCATTCCGTTATTAGCATTTTACAGCCAAGGCCGGCTCGCTCATCATGACATAGTCTGCGTCTCTTCTTAGACTCCATGGCAAAGATATGACACGTCTCGTTTGGATGGAAGGCCACCGCAAAGACTTTACGTTTCAGCTAGAACTGCCACACTTACAGAGTCATAAACCATGAAAAGTTGACATTCTCAGGTCAGCTCATCTTAAAAACTCTGTTCTTAATTTTTATCAGGGGTATTTTACATCATGAGAATTTTCATCATAAGCCTATAACTTATACTGTGTTTACTGAAAGAACTAAACATGACGCTGACATCTAGATGTCATGATTTGAATGTTATCAGAGTGGGAGCACACTTGTGCGCAAGCAGTAACTGGATGTGTGTATTGTTTCTGTGGTGTGAAATCAGTTCTGACACACCAAGGCATGGACTCCAGTTCTTTTGTTGTCATGTGGTTTCTGGCTATGGGGTGTTAGACTTGTTTACAGTGTGCAAATTTGGACTGTCTCAAACAAATGATGAACCAAAAAGAATCGAGGCAACATCTGCACTCGTCAGTATTAGGTACGCCTTGCTAGTACTGGGTTGAACCCCCTTTTGCCATCAAATAACGGGCTGCCGGGAACATGGTGGGTGTTAGCAGGTTAAATGGTCAACGGGATCACGTTACTGGCCAGGTTGCTGACATGACTCAATGGGTGGCAATGTTACCCAGTCCATTCTTAGTAGACATTTATGGTCTCCAGAGGTTGAATCTTAGTAACTAGTGATCCTCAGACTTTTCCCCCAGTGAATCCTGCAGGACGACGTTGGTCATTCTCAACGAAGAGTGAAGTTAAGGTAATGTTGTAATTGTAATAAACTCTTTTTGCGACACTTTATCTCTACAGAGTTTCCCGTGTATATAAACCTTGGGAGCTGTACTGGCACTAAGCAGCGCAGGCGGACTGTATCTGGCGTTCTAAGATGCCAGAAGCTTTTATCAAATATTTGCACTGGTGAAGGTTTAGCTAACAATAGCTTGGCTGAATGCATGAATTTGATCTAAGTGTAGGAGGTCGTTCCTTCTCCAAAAGATAAAGTTCTGGCCTTCGTGCAACTTTGCATTGCGTCATGAGAATGACAAACTGCAGAAAAACAGTCTTGGTTGGGATCATGACCATGGTTATGTTATTGTGCAACCAAAAACTGATCAAAGAGCCCACTGAATAAAAACTTTCCTTCGATTGTAAAAGGATTCTGCAGTTTGAAGTTCACAGCTATAACAGAGAAATGTTATAGCTGCAGAATGAAGCAGTGGTCAATTTTCCACAATAGATGTTAGATCCCAATATGAAATCCCACCTTCCTCAGCTCACCTCTTTCACACCATGAGGCCACAAAGCTCCATTGATCTTCCTCTTGCAAGCATTACTCTGTTTTCCTCCCTTGTATGCCAAGGGAAAAGGTTATTGTGTGTATGTGTGTGAGAGTGCATATGCTAGTGCCCATATCTCCATCATCCCTATTATCTCTTTCCCCACATATCCAAATGTCACTACATCTTTCTTGCAAATGTCTTCCTCTGTGCGTGATTTGTGAATTCATGTGTGCCTTCTTTACATGCATTTGTATTGGTGAGTACCTGCTTTTCACTCTGTGCATGTACATGTGTACTGAATTTGTTACTGCTTTGAGTGTATGAGCGTTTTGTGTGTGTGTGTGTGTTTGTGACCAGATCGTGATGGAGCCAAGCCTCGCTACGCTCCCAGCGGAGCCGCAGCCCGAGCTCAGAGGGCCGGCGCTTAGCCCCAGTGTCGATAAGCGGTCGCTCTTCAAAGAGCGCTGAGGAAAAACGGCTCGGCCCTGTCAAAGCCGGACAAATTCCCCGCTAACACCCTGAGCCTTGCTGCTCAAACGGTTCAAAGAGCGAGAGGGAGAAAAGCCAGGAATGGAAGAAGAAGGGAGCGGGCGGGCATGAAGTAGAAATATAGATGGGGACAAATTACAGGAAAAACGTGACCTCTTGACCACTACAGTGAAGGAGTCCAGTGATTCTGTGGGGCTCGGGGTTTACTGGCATGGTTTGGATCCAACAAGGATAAATGGAAATCAGTGCAAAGTTGTTCTTGACAGCTACCTTTATTATAGGTAAAACACAATGGTAGTACTCTTCCAAGGTGATGCTGCCTGCATCTCAGCATTACACTCATGATGTCCTTGGCAGGAGTTCTTCACTCACTGGCCATATTAGTACTGACAACTAACTGACATGTCGCATTCTGGAGACCTGCGAAGTCCACATTAGGAGGTTGGAGGCGCGGTTGTGTTCTGGTGCATGTTTGTTTCATTTCTACTCAATTTTTGTATTTGCTTGTACTCACTGGTTAGGTTCAGGCACAGAAGGTATGTGGTGAGGTTTAGGAAAAGATTGTGGTTGGGGTTAAATTGTGCCTCATAAGTGTAGCACTGAAAAATGACAAGCTGGGAATGACTACTGCCATAACACAGTCGGTAAAGCACCGCCGTTGCATGCTTTGTGCACAAATTGCATTATTTTGATGCCAAAGAATGGGCATTGCTGTGGCCTTTGGAGTCACAAGATCTTAACATAAAGACCAAGCATGAGAGATTTTGGATCATGTTAGCACTCTACATCACCATCAGTGAAACAAAATGAGGGAATATTGTTTGTAAAAAGGATGTTCAGTCAGAGCTGAAGCTGTTTGAAGCATGTTTAAGCACTGGATGCCTTTGGAAAATGTGGAAATTGCAACTAAGGAGGGAAGATTAAGATTAAACTGTATTTTAATGAGTTTTACTGCCTCCTTACTGACAACAACACAAGCTAAAGCTTCTCATACACAAAAGTACGAAAAGTAAGAGATAACCATTAAATGGCAGGAATTTTTGTGTGTTTTTTATTGTTATTGTTCTATTAAATAACAGAAAAGTTCCTGTTGTTTAATTAATTATACCATAAGTTTCTGTTTTTGCAGTGGGACCTAAAATAAAAACAACTTTCTCTTGCAAAGTAAGAAATGTTGATCAGATTATTGCAATGAAAGAATTAAATGCATTTTTCTTTGCTTTGTTTTTTTTAAAAAAAACAATGACAACTAATCTGGTTAGTGCACAGCTGACAACAGATGTCCACACAATGTTTCACAGTTATCCATCTATCCATTTTCTTCCGCTTATCCAGTTACCGGGGAGCTGGAGCTTATCCCAGCTATAATGGGGCGAGAGGTGAGGTACACCGTGGACAGGTCTCCACTGCATCACAGGACCAACACAGAAAGCCAAACAACAATTGACACTCACGGTCAGTTTAGAATCTCCAAATAACCCAACCTCCTTGCCTGTCTTTGGACTGTTGAGGAAGCCGGAGTACCTGGAGAGAGCCCACGCAAGCACAGGGAGAACAGAGGGGCCCAAACTAGCTAGGCTCTCTTGCTGTGAGGCAACAGTGCTAACCACTGCACCACATGCTTCCCTGGATCATGGTTCAAGTCATGAGTTCAAATCAGCCATAAGGAGCCAGTTTTTCTGTCTATCTGTTTTGTTTGCTTGGCTAATTGATTAAAAAAAAAAACAACAACAACAAAAAAGAGTTCTTGAACACAAATTTTCTCCTGCTTGAAAGTCTAACGAAGATGTTGAGGCAATTTTCAACAACTACCTCCATGCAACGTGGAGGAAATGTCCGCGACGCTGGTTCAACCTTCATTTTGGAGCTATTTTTCCAGCATGACTAGATTCCATGTTGAAATATTTATTGGGTTTGGATGATTTACTACAGCAGCATTTAAGAAATGGGAACAATTTGGAGGTGTTTTCTTTTATTGGGCAATAGTTTCACTGGTCCAGTCCACCTAAGATCAGATTGTCTGTATGCGGCCCGCGATGTAACATGAGTCTGGTGCTATTCATGCCCTATTCTGTATGTGTTCCTTTCTATATCTGTGTTTTCATCGACATGGGTGGGATCATTCACTAAAAGATAAACGGTTAACAAAGCAGGGAAACATCCTCATCGCATCTTCCACTGAAAGCTGGTATTTCACTAGACCAGCTTCGCTCACATTACCAGTCTTCCCAGCGGTGTGTTTCATTAGCCCGCCCAGCTTCGGGACATGATTTACTCCAGAAACACCCCAAAATGACCAGCAAAGCCTCGCCTATCGGAACAAAAGAACATATGATGTGCAAGATGTTGTACAAAAAAAGAAGGGGTAAAAAAAAGCCTGGTCTCAGCAAGTCCATTTTTTTATGGTTGGCATTAATTTGTTCTTGAGAACAACAAACGCTTCTCTGATGCTCTTGTGAGGGTTTTATTCTTTTTTTTTCTTTTATCTGCCTCTCAGACATTAATTATATATTTATATATAGAATATGCAAAAAAGAGCTGAGGAATGCTGGGGAAGGCAAACTGATTAAAAATTAAACAATGCAGAAAATCACTCTGTTACCTAAAGGGATGCTACAGCACATCTCTCTAGTTTTTTATCTTTATTTTTACTCCCTCTCTCCCTTGCCGCTTTCATTTGTTTTGTTTTTTTGTTGTTTTTTTTGTTTTTTTGTTTTGTTTTTTTTTCGGTTGGAGGTTTCTTTAAAGCTGTCTGCTCCGCAGGCACCCATGCTTCCCGGCCCACAGACAGCTTCAGAGTGTGTGTTCTGCATATGCCTGTCTCTTCTCTGTGTGTGTGTGTGTGTGTGTTGTCAGTATTTGTGTTGTGTGTTAGGCAAACAGCAGCAGCGACATGAACATGCACAGTTTGTGGGAAATGACAAGAAAAGGTGTGGAAAGATAAAAAGAATAAAA
>VUQH01027119.1:3184-20476 GCA_015106775.1 Etroplus canarensis
TCCAGATCAATGAAAGATTGTCTTCACCAGAAGCAAATGAAAGTTTTGAAATGGCCCAGCCAGAGCCCAGACCTAAATCCAGTTGAAAATCTGTGGGGTGACCTGAAGAGGGCTGTGCGCAGGAGATGCCCTCACAATAGATTTGGAGCTCTTTTGTAAGGAAGAGTGGGTAAATATTTCCAAGAAGACTGAATGCTGTAATTAAAGCAGAAGGTCCTTCCACGAAGTATTAGTTTTAGGGTATGCACACTTATGGAACCAGCTTCTTGTATTTTTTTTATATATTTCTCCTGACGGATGTGTTTCTGTTTCAACTGAATTGCACAGGTTATAGGTCACATTAAAAGTGGACAAAGTTTTGAAATGATCCCATTTTTTTACATCAGAAAAAGCTGGTGTTTTAACAGGGGTGTGTAGACTTCCTATATCCACTGTATGAATTCTAAATCTTTTGTCCTTATTTAGCTCATAATCTGAGCTCTCTGATGAACAGGATGGGGGAAATACTCATACTAAGTTGAGGAGGAGCTGATGCCCAAAGTAGAGAAGATCAAGTATCTCTGGCTCTTGTTTGTAGAGAAGGAGCAGTGGAATGGGAGACCGACAGACAGATTAGCACAGTGATCTTAGAGATGGGGTGATTAACTCAGTAATTTGGCATGGTTAAAGGTGCTGCTCCACCTCTTTGAAAGCCAGTTGAGGTGGTTCCTGAGTGTCTCCTGGGTGGGGTGTCTAGGAGGCATTGGAGTGATTATGTCTTGGTTGACTTGGGAATGCCTCTGCGTATGTCCCGAAAGGTGGAGGCAGTATCCAGGGACAGGGCGGTGCGAGCATCTCTGCTTGGACAGCTGCCACCATGACCTGGACACAGATAAGCTGTAATAAATGGATGGATGGATGGATGGATGGATGGATGGATGGATGGATGGGTATGACAACATCATACTTGTGTTGAAAACAACAGCAACAACAACAAAAAGAAAGCCCGTAAGTTTAAAAGTGGCATCTACTATGCCTGGGGTGAAAAGCTGGATCCAGTATTGGTCACATGACTAGTAAAGCTACAGTTGTGGGTGTTCACAAATACATTTTCCCATCTGACCTTTTTTAGTGTTGAAAGGGTCCATGCTGACTGTCCACTGTTTTTGTATTTGTTCAGAAAAGCCATCGTACCATTCAGCCAAGTCTCACAACAAATGCTGTCATGAAAAAGCGACCTATTTGTTTGTGTTCATGGATACCAATCCTCATGGTGTTTTTTTTTTTGTTTTTTTTTTTGACAGCACGAATTCTTAAGAAGAAGAAGAAGAAGGTGTATTTGATTAAGAAGCACATTTGCGGCAGTGGCACGTATTTCGTCCAGACAAAGCGGGGATATGTCACCATGGCAAACAAGAAAAAATTAAAAGCCTTCAAAAGAAGCGGCAACTGCTGTACTTGAACCCAAACCACAGACCAAACCCTGTTTTTTGTGACTCTGAACCAGTAGTTTTTGATTTCTGACACTAACCAATTTGTTTTCAGGGCCCAGAACTAACCATGTATTTTTAAACATGTACAGTATGACTTCCTTTATTGCCTTTTGAAAGAGGAAAATGTTCATTCCAGCACACTGGGTAGCACCGCTGTCTCACAGCAAGAAGGTCCTTGGTTTGAATCCACCAACCACCCGAGGCTGTGTGGGGTTTGCTTGTTCTCCTGTGTTCTCCCAGCTTCCTTCCACAATCTAAAGACATGCAGGGGGTTAGGTTAACTAGCCATTCTAAACTGGTGTGAATGGTTGTCTGTCTCTCTGTTTTAGCCCTGTAATAGACTGGTAACCTATCCAGGGTGTACCCTACCTATTGCCTTATGACAGCTGGGAACTTTGATCATGTTACGCATAATTAATTTGGTATCTACATTGTTAAATTGACTGGTGCTAACAATGCCTAAGAAAAGTATTCACCCCCTTTGGATGTTTCACTCTTTTATTGCTTTAATAAATGAAATCATGGTCAGTATGATTTGCAACAAATGCTTCTTTTATGTCAAAGTGAAAACAGAGTTAATTAAAAATATATAAGGAAAATAAATGTTTGCAGAAATATTCAACCCCTTTAAAGGGACTGATCTAATTCAGCAGAGGTGCAGCTAGTTGATTCCAGCAGTGTTGCAGTTCATGATGTGTGTCAACATTATAGAAGCTTTGTTTCTTTGCAAATTCTTGTAAAAAAAACAAAACAAACAAACAAATTATATTCACTGTGATTTTTATTTATTAAAACAATAAAAGGGTGAAACATCCAAGAGGGGTGAATACTTTTTGTAGGCACTGTATACAGCACTTTTCTACTCTGAGTGCTTTTTACTGCAAGCGTTGTTCAACCATTCACACACATACTGTGCCTTAAAATGCATTTAACTGTCACACACACATTCATACTCCGATTAATGCATCAGGAACAATTAGGGGTCTAGCAGCCAGGGGATCGAACCTCAAACCTTCTTGTTAAAAGACTCACTCCTGATCCACAGCTGCTTATGTGCTATATAATATCTACCTGTATGCAAATATTAACAATGCATCTTTGGAAATATTTAATTACATCATCATTCTATTTGTAAAGTACCCCAGTTTTCATATTTGAATAACATTTTTTACTTGTCATACTGTATTTTAATCAAAACCACATTATTGATCTCTGAAATTAAATTTTCACTGTAAAACAACTGAAGTGTGGATATCTGAAATTGGAGAATCATAAATGAGGATATCTGAAATGACAGCTGTGGATAGGAGAAGAGTTACTGTGCACATGGAAAAGGTTCATTTTGACAAGAAAGAAATGAACTGCAGAGTTTTGTAATAATATTCACTCTAGTTATTAAATGTTAAAACTGCAACTTTTGCTTTTTTACTATTCAACAGTTTCCAGTAGAAAGAGTGTGACTGTGAATATCTTTAATTATTATTCTGACCAGAAACGCTTTTATAAAGATTAGATTACAGATATGAGAATGGCTGATTAAATGTTTAAAAAGCTTGTGTGAGTACATGCAAGCTGACTTTGGAGATATATATTTATTTTACTTTTCATGATTCTCACACAGATCTATTTTAAGACCATAAATACTAAATGGCTTTTATCTTCATTGTTATTCTGTATATGACCAGTCATTTTGCTTTATTTGATTTATTCGCTTTGAACTGTTAGATCTGTCTTTTAGTTCTAATTGCACGGCCCAACATTTGAGATGCTTTTTAAGGCAATAATTATTTTTGTTTTGATCAAAATTGGAACAAACACTTTGTAATCCTTTTGTTTTTAAGTAAATCCAGAAGCACATGCAACTTCTGAGGCCACCTGATCTTGGAAACTAGATAATTTTTTACAGATAATTAAGCTTCACTATCCCTTTTTTTGCAACTCCCTCAAAAAGCATAAAAACCATATTTCAATAGAATATTGGAGTGGTATCAATCTAAAATGAAAATTATTGACAAGGAAGTTAATATTTAAAAAAAGGGAAAACTATGGTTTCACCAATATACAGTATAGGCAGAACTTGGTTTTGCCTGATATTTGTCTTGCTGACTGATAGAACCAAGGCCTACTGGCAAATATGATTAGATTTTCCAGTGACATGTCCAGTGCTGTGATGTGTAATGAAGAGCTGAAAGATTACAACAGTTGTGTATTTGAAAGGAACATTTGTTGCCATGACACACAAGGGGAAATTCTCAGGAAGTGCAGGATCTGGACCCAAATGCAGACTGGCAGGTAGAATGGAATGAACGAATAGCAAGTTAGACTTGAGCTTGTGCTTTTTATTAGGCTGATGAAAAGTACAAGCTCAAGTCTAACATGAAATCAACAGAAATCCAAAATTACATAAGGAGCACGCAGGGACGGCATTCAAGAGACATTCTGATTCGGTCCGTGACTTGCTCAAGATAGATCAAAAGAAAAGACCAAAAGAGACATCTGGTTTGATCTGTCCTGTGATGTCCTTTTTGTGTGACATTTTCCTAAGTAGTGACTAAAAGAATGAGATCATGGATACAAGAGGACAAAATGAGTTTCCTCTGGAGGGTGACTGGGCTCTCTTAATTCAATTCAATTCAATTCAATTTTATTTATATACTGTAGTGCCAGTCCACAGCAAAAGTTGTCTCAAGATGCACTGGAAGGTAAAGACTGTACAGTGTCAAAGAAAACCCCAACAATCAGTCCACTATGAGCAAACATTTGGAAACTGTGGGAAGGAAGAACTCCCTTTTACCAGGAAGCAACCTCCAGCAGAACCAGGGTCAGTGAGGCGGAGCTATCTGCCTCAACCAATTTGGGGTGAGGGGAGACAGAAGAGAGAAAGGAGAGCAAAGAGTGACACCGACTTTGGGATTGAGAAGACAACATTTAATGACATGCAGCAGTAGCAAAGCTGGGGGTGGTGGTGTAATGGTTAAGGTCCTGAGCTCATGATCACGAGGTCATGAGTTCAAATCCCGGTCAGACCCTTAAGTAAGATCCCAACTGCAAATGTGCCTCTGTCCACCAACCAGTAAAATACTGGGAAGGCAGAGGAGTCTAATTCCTAAGTCGCTTCACGCTGCAGAAACTGGGGATAAGCTCTGGTCTGATGAGCCTTGTAGGCTCAGGTGTGAAAGCCCAGCAGACTTTACCTTAGCAGTAGCTAATTAATGCATGGGAAGTGGACAAAAAATGCCCAGCAACACAACTAAGCCTTAACTATACATTTTATCAAGCAGGCTGCTCTAATGCAGCACTGACAGGGTCTAGAAAGAGACCTCATATTTCCTCCATATTACATCTCTTCATTGGCTCTCTGTTAAATCCAGAATTGAATCTAAAATCCTTCTACTCACAAAGTCTTGAACAATCAGGCCCCATCCTATCCTAAAGACCTCATTGTACCATATTTTCCCAACAGAGCACTTCTCTCTCAGAGTGCAGACCTACTTGTGGTTCCTAAAGTTTTTAGAAGTAGAATGGGAGGCAGAGCCTTCAGCTATCAGGCCCCTCTCCCATGGAACCAGCTCGTATTCAGGAGACAGACACCCTCTCTACAGTCGGTGATTTTAACATTCATGTAGATGTTGAAAATGACAGCCTCAACACTGCATTTAATTCATTATCAGACTCAATTGGCTTCTCATAAAATGCAAATGAACCAACTCATCGTTTTAATCACACTCTTGATCTTGTCCTGACATATGGCATAGAAACTGAACATTTAACAGTATTACCTGAAAATCCTCTGACTGATCATTTCATAATAACATTTGAGTTTACAATAATGGACTACACAGCACTGGGGGGAAAATTTCACTGCAGTACGTGTTTATCGGAAAGTGCTGTGACTAGATTTCAAAAAATGATTCAACCAACACCATTATTTCATCAATGCCGTGTGCCAACACAATGCAGGGCAGCTACCTAAACTTTACTTGCACTGAGGTTGATTATCTTAATAGTCTCACAACTGAGGGTGGGGAACTCAGTCGTTTGGGAGGGGCTCAGTGTAGAGCTGCTACTCCTCCACATCAAAAAAGAACCAGTTGAGGTGGTTCAGATGCCTCCTGGATGCCTCCTGGGTGAACTGTTTTGGGCATGTCCCACTGGGAAGCGGCCCTGGGGCAGATCCAGGACACGGTGACAAGCCTACATCTCTCACCCGTCTGTGCCTTGGTGTCCCCCCCACAACAGCTGGAGGAGGTGGCTGGGCAGAGGGTGGTCTGGGCATCTTTTCTTCTTAGACTGCTACCCCCACGACCCAGACCCAGACGGATGGATAGATGGATGTGCTCCAGTTGTCAAGGAATCTGCACTGATTATAATTGTTTTCATGTACATGGGATTGGGACTTATTACTATGACAGTGACTAGACTATAAAAACTCTAGGGGCTCATGAGGGGAAAGTGGATACAGGAGGGAGGTGAGCCACAACGGAAGATGAAACAATCACAGACAAGAGACAGTAGCTAAAAAACAGGCAATACACACTGACAGCAGAACACTGGGGAGGCTATAGAGTAAAAACCCAAGACACTGACAGCAACAAAAAAGTATAAATCTTAACACTAAGCAGAGAACTTTAATTTAAATACAATACATAAGGATAATAAAGGAAAAAACATGAATCAAAATATAGGCTAATAATAATCAAAACTTTATAGCAAAGAAGAAACCAAACAGAACTCTGCAATATCAAATACTCATCACTGTCACAATAAAAGAACAAGGAGGAATCAAAAACTCAGCCTTAAGTAACTACTAGGCATGCTAATGAAAGTTAATATAAAAAACAAAACTAAACAATTATACAAAGCTCAAAGTCCTGAAACAAAATCCTGGGGACCATGGGAGGAATAAATACATAACTGCCCTAAATCTGGAAATTAATGTAACTGATTGCACCACTTACTCTTCCTGATAATTGGTTGAGTTCCCTTATAATCTGCTCCCTGAAATTTTCAGTCACTTACATGTCAGAGCCCCAGCTCTGGAGCTCGTGGATTTTTGAAGCATCTGAAAAAGCTGTAAACAGAGACAAACACACACCAAGCTCTCGTGACTGAACACATACACACAGAGTACTGCAGCAGGCCAAATGTGTTTGTCTAATTGTGTGTGATCTCAGGAGAGGGACTGAGCCTTTCCTATTTTCTCTGCCTTCATTGCTGCTCTTGTGCTTGTGAGCTTGTGGCTGGCTGTTGGGGAAAGATACTGCTGATGTGCCCTTGGGCCTGGTTACCGAAGAACACTCTGTGTATTTCATGTTGAATTGGAGATAAAAGGCCAAAGGAGGAAGAAGAGGATTTAAAGCTGCTACAGAGAAGCTACTGAGGACTAGACTGTGACAAGCGCAGTGCATACCAATGCAGGGATCCGTGTCAGTCTGGTCCAGTGTTTATCACATGACCTGGTATTCAGCCATTCATTAAATTTTCAGTGACTCTATAAAAATAATACCACTTTATGGATAGACTCATTCTCCAAACCCACTGATCCTGTTAAGGTGGACAGCTGCCTATACAGCATGCATCGAGACGGGCTGAACCCTACAGGTGTATAGCAGCAGAAACAGGCACTTTCACATCTGCTGGTTAGGAAAATTGTTTCCAAATTCAGAGGTTTAGTTCTTAGGAAATGTGGGACACAAAGGACTTAAATGTGAGTAGGATGAGTCTAGTCTCCAAAAAATGAAAGGAACACTTGGAAAACACAGCCGATCTGAATGAGGGGAGAAAAAAATCATGTTGGCTGTATGGACTGAGTAATGTGTTGGGATTGAAAGGATGCCACATTGTTCGATGGAAATGAAAATCATCAACCTACAGAGGGCTGAATTAAAAGACACCCTGCAAATCAAAGGGAAAAAATGACACGGCAGGCTAATCCAGTTCGCCGAAATTTCATTGTAGCAGCTCAAAATGGTACTCGGTAGTTTGTTTGGTCCCCACGTGCTTGTATGCATGTCTGACAGGCGTGCTCCTAATGAGACGACGGATGGTGTCCTGAGGGATCTCCTCCCAGATCTGGACCAGGGCATCACGGAGCTCCTGGACAGGCTGAGGTGCAACCTGGTGGTGCAGGATGAACAGAAACATAACGTGCTGGAGGTGTTCTATTGGATTTCGGTCGGGGGAGTATGGAGTATCAATTCCTTCATCCTCCAGGAACTGCCTGCATACTCTCACCACATGAGGCCGGGCATTGCCATGGACCAGGAGGAACCCAGGACCCACTGCACCAGCGTAGGGTCTGACAATGGAACCAGTGATTTCATCCTGATACCTGATGGCAGTCAGGGTGCCATTGCCTACACTACGGAGGTCTGTGCGTCCCTCCATGGATACACCTCCACTTAGGTGAAACCAATATGTTATACATTCTTCAAACGGGAATCTTTAAATGTGGACAAGCTCTATGAGTCTAAAAAGATAGAAATACATCAAAAGACGCACTCAAGAAATACTGTTTTGTATAAAATGTACCCTAGGAATGTAAACATTTCAGCTTGAAATTTAAGCAGTTCAGGTCCAATAAATAATCTTGAATGGTACAAATGTAAGTAGTAGAACCACAAAGAAAAAAGAGCTAAGTAAAAAATGTAAAAATCATGCCAAGAAAACAGGCTCTTTTCAGAAATTTAGAAACAACTTTTCAAGCAACGCAACTCCTTTTTCTAGCAACTGTTTTTGTAACAACCGAAGTAAATGAAACCTTAAAAGTCAGTGCAAACATTTCCTAAAAGTGGCCCATTTCTTGCAGATAGCTTCAAAAGCCTTGATCATCTGTAAAAATGGCACTAGCCCTTTAAATTGGAAAAACATCTTCTTGCTCAAAAGGTTTTGAATATTTTCCCTTCAAGGTCATTTCCTTGTGCACCTATGTGGTGCTTCAGGCATTCCTGCTACTTTTGGATTCCTCCTTGGAAGTCATGTTCTGACTAAACAGCTGCAAGGACTCCTGTGGCCTGAGAAAACATGCTCTGTGCAAGATAACTACACCAGAGTCGGTTACTCTACAAATGTGTAAAAATGTGCTAAGAGTGCTGCATTATTCTTTTTTTTGTGTGTGTGAGGTGTCGCTGTTTCAGAACTGAACCTACAAATGGGATTAAAAGTTTGTATATCATGCTCTCTGCTGATTTAATTAGGATCCTCCTGTTTTTAATTTGTCTTCTGGCAAATCCCCTAATTTTAAGAAAGTACAGGACAAATTTGTGCCTTTCATACTTGTTTTATAGTGTGGAAGTATTTCTGCCACTATTTCATTCTAATTTAAACAATATTTTATGGCATATACCTAAAGGTACACTAAGACTGTTGTGATGGGATGACTCCACAGACTCAAACTGTCCTTTTAGCCAAGTGCTTTGTTGTTTGGTAGCTTTATTCTTCCCATATACAGTCCTGAAAAATACTCTATGCAGTCCTGTGAAAAACTAAGTACCTTCATAATTCAGTAGGTTGCAGAAACACCTTTCGCGGCAATAACTTGAAGTGCTTATTTTCTGTAGAATTTTATCAGTCTCTCACATTGTTGTGGGGGATTTTAGTCCACTCTTTACAACCTTGCTTCAACATTCTTAAGGTCCTGCCACAGCCTTTCAGTTGGGCTGAGGTCTGGACTTTAACTGGGCCATTGCAGCACCTTGATTTTTTTCTTTTTCGGCCATTCTGTTGTAGATTTGCTGGTGTGCTTGGTATCATTGTCCTTTTGCATGACCAAATTTGAGCCAAGCTTTAGGGGACATTCGACTCTAGGGAAACTTTGGTATACAGAGGAGTTCATGATGGCCTCAGTGGCTGCAAGGTGCCCAGTTTCTGTGGCTGCAAAACAAGCCCAGACCATTACCCCTCCACCACCATGCTTAACAACTGGTATGAGCTGTGTTTGGTTTTTACCAAATATGGCAGTGTGCATTATAGACGAACATCTCTGCTTTGGTCTCATCTGTCAAAAGACATTGTTACAGAAGTCTTGTTGCTTGTTTAGATGCAAATTTGCAAACCTAATTTGCGTTGCTATAGTCTTTTTAGAGAGAAGACACTTTGTCCTAGCCACCTTTCCAAGCAAGCCCTACTCGTGCAGCCTTTTTCTGATTATACAAGAGATGTCATCAGAGCCAATAAGAACACAACCTTTTGATACCAGAATTCTGAAAATGCAATGTTACTTGATGTTTTGTATCATTAGTACAGTTTCTTTGGTATGGAATGCAACACATGTACAAGATGCTGATATATATACCATGCAGCGAGGCTGCAGTTGTTCCGTAACTGATTTTGGCAGTATGCAGCTGTAATTGTTCTAGTCTATCAGTCCATGCGGAAGAAGCAGGATGACCACAAACACAGGAGAAACTACAAATGGTGCAGCAAAAACTTCATGTGGAAGATGGGAGTAGTGCAGCTACCCTGATAGCGCCACCCAGCTCATTAATAACAGAGTCAGTTGTAAGTCAGTATGGAAGTACTCTGCATTACCCAAGGTAATAATTGATTTGTAAAAGGCAATATGCAAACTCTGCTATTGTGCTTTACAGGTTAAGGAAGGAAATACTTCCAATTTGGTGAAGTACTCAAATGACCAGTATCCAGATCAGTTCAAAGAATTTAAGTTTTTATTTCATGTTAACATCATCCAAAATATTATCCCAAAATACTTGTTAGTATTTAGTTTGAGACAGCTGGCATTGCTATTATGAAATTAACTCTGTTTCACTGGCTGAAGCGTTTGCGATAGCTAATGTTAAATAAATACATAAGTCATGGTAATGTGAGTAATGTTATAGGTTGTAGTAATATTGATATGTTGGTGTTCCCTTCAAAAACCTTGAACTGGTAAAGCAAAAGCTCCAAAAGCCTCGAAAAATGTTGCCATTCATAGGAATCATTGTGGCATCTACGCAAACTGTTACACTGATAGATACTACATAAATCATAGTTCTGTTTTCACTTGTGTACTGCTCTTCCTTTTCCTTGCAGAAAAGTCATTTTGGATGTTTTAATTAAGGGATAATTAAATGAGATATTACCATGGAGGGCTGCATCAGGAAGGGCATCCAGCATAAAATCTCTGCCAAATTACCAATGCGGATTAATCCGCTGTGGCAACCCCTTGGTGGGGAATACAAGGGAGCAATTTGGTATTGAGAATCCTGCAGCTTCACTAGTATTGGTACCAACTCCTACATTTCTGGTATTGTGACAACGCTACATTGAGCTGCCATGAACTTTAACATATAACACGCTAACTGAGGCCTGTAGAGTCTGAGATGCAGCTCTTGGGATTCTGCCATTTCTCTGACCTCCGGGTGAATTATCTGGGACGTCCACTCCCGGGAAAACTGTGACACATTGTATAATCAAACATCTGACTGCCCCAGACCAGCAAACTGTCAAAAATTCTAAAAGCGCTCACATCATCTGATTGGCAGCACCTGAGTGCTACCCACCCTCTTAATTCCTTTGGAAACAGTAAGGCTGTTTTTAAGTTTTCACAGTGCTGCATTGAGCCCTATGACACCTTTCTTTTTATGCTGTGCTGGTGTCAGCTCTCTGGGATCAGTACCAGACTTTTTTTGTGGAAATGCATGGAATCTGCTCGAGATTTTTGGTGGAAAAGGGGTAATAGTGTTGTTTTGACCATGAGAAGTATACAACAAACAACAGAACGCAGATAATGAACACAACAGAGCTTTTAGCAGCTAAAAAGGCAGATTTTTCTTTTAGAATGATGGCATATAAAAGCAGGTGGACACCAGCACCGCTCCAAATGAATAATGATGTTGCTTTGTGTCTGCTCAATGTGGAAATAGGCAACATTTGGCTTATTTACACAAGTGGCAAAACAATTAATTAAAATTTCATTGATCTCTTTAACCTTTAAAGTTTGGATGAGTCGCCTCTTTGGACTTAACCACTACAAAGGCAGAATCCAGCCTTCTGAGAGTCAGTGTGTTGGTATGTGTGGGTTTGATGTTTAACTCATTTGGGGAGGGGGAGAAAAAGAACCAAAAAAAAAAAATGCTGTTTTCCCATAATAAAAAGATAAAAACATGCAAAAACGTTTTAATTTGTAATCCAAATTACACATATACAATGATTCAAGATATTAGCATGTCATTTTCAGAGACCACAGCCAAAAGAACAACAAGAGAAAAAATACAATCTGTACATATTTCAGTTTACAGTGAGTAGCCAGTTGAAGAGTACCAGAGAACACTAAGGCAAATCATCAGCAGACAGAAGAAACATTGCCTTTTAGTATTTAATCCACCACAGCAGAGTATCAAGAAGTATCTTTGCTACAAAACAAGGACTGATGACTCCCTTTATTAGCAATCAGCTGCATATGTTACATTGTGATAAAAGCAAAACAAAAAAACAACAGAAGGTATCTCTCTAAAGTCTAGCAATACTGTACATGTCTTCTCACTAGCTTTGGAAAACCAGCCTGGCAAAAATATGCAGCTCTTTTGTGCAGCTCTGGGTCTGACCAACAATTGTTTTACACAGCGGCACTATCACAGGAAAAAAATGTTACTCATACAGCCTTACCACAATGGAGCAGTGGCCCTGAGCATGTGGACTAAACTTTAAAGGTGCAGGAAACCCTAAATAATCAGTTAACAGATTTATCTTAATTATGCAACAATACTCTATCTGGATATTAGGTTTAAAATGTATACAACAATGAAAAAGAACTAAGACACTGACATATCCACAGCTACATGTGGTGTAGAAAGCATCAGCTCCAGCAGAGTGAGCCTGTATAAGAAAAAGGTTGCATTGTGGGTTCTTTGCTTTTGGGCGAGTTCATTCAAGCCCTTTAAAAATGTTTAGTTAACCGTTTAGTGAATCCCCAGAGTAGTTTATAATGGCTCAGCCACACAGGCAAAATAAGTCCTGATGAGTGAAAACAAGAAAGGGACCCGGGGACACCAATGATCAATCAGCCAAGAATGACCAGTGTCACAGAATGGCCACCGAGGAGCTCAAAGAGACTGCTGCGCGCTAATTGTCAAAGAAAATCATTTCGATGATGTGAAAACCCTGACAGCAAAGTGTGCGAGTAGCAGAGTGTGAACTGAAATGCACATATTTAAACAAGCTATAACCAAGGGATTTCTATTAATGGGAGCTGACTGGGGCTGTGCTGATTTTAAATGTTCATCCTGTGCCTTCGTGGCTTCAATCTGTGTGCAATGATACGCATGTTAGGTTAACTGGCGATTCTAAATGTGTGGATGTGAGAGTTTCCGGAGTGTATGCTGTTTCTCTTCCTATGACAGCTATAGCCTCCCCATGACCCCAAGTTGGTTAAGTGGTTAAGAAAATGGATGAATGGACGGATGGAGTTCAGTCAGGACCACAAAGTAGAGAAGATCACTTCCATCTGCAGTAATTTATATTTTGGGTCAGTTCTGGGACCTTCCATGTGCTTGCAGGACGAGCAGGCATCAATAACAGCAGACTGGTCGAGTCAGATACAGCATAAAAGGAGGAGGTGGGTTGGAAAGTGGCGGCTCAAATAGCACGGCCAGTAGGAGATTTCTAATTGGATGGGTAGAAAGCCAAACACACACGCTGGTCTGACTGGAATGTGGCTGAGCTTGACGCTGTGACCTGTCTGTACTAACTGCTTGATTTCAAGCTTAACAAAAGGCAAAATCAATCTGATTTTGACTCGAGTGTTCTTTAAAAAAAAAAAAAGTGCTGGCAAAGAGGGGTCATCCTGCAATCAGTGCTCTTATGACGGGCCCAGCTGTCGAGCGTGAACTCCCATCAGTGCCAACGGCGAAGCAAAAATGAAAAAATTTCAACTTTGGAAGAAAAATCGGCTGAAATCCTCCCTTAGACAAGGGCAAGATTTTGTGGGCAGCTGGGGCTGCGTGATTCCATGTTGCTTTTATTTAGCGACAGGAGAACTAGACGAGCGCGCGGAGAAAAGCGAGTGAAATCACAGAAAGCCCTAGTAAGATCTGAAAATAGGTTTCTTTTACTATCCTCCTCTTTCTCCTGTTGGTTTCTATGGGTGAATATTTGCTGGT
This sequence comes from Etroplus canarensis, assembly GCA_015106775.1. NCBI lineage: Eukaryota > Metazoa > Chordata > Actinopteri > Cichliformes > Cichlidae > Etroplus > Etroplus canarensis. The sequence continues at coordinate 16,755 of VUQH01027119.1, forward strand.
TGCCAAAAACAGAGTAATGCAAGGTAAAACACATCATTACTTTTGTAGCCTTTGGGGGATGTGGATTTTTTTTTTTTTTTAATTTAAACGGCTGCTGCTTCCGTTTGGTTTGTGTGCTGCTGTAGCTTTGTAATGTCCATATAAATATATGATAGCATCTGCAAGTAGGTCAGAGTATACATTTCACATGTTCTCCACATGCACTATATGTCATCCTCAGGCCTCCTGTGCCTTAAAATTTGAACATGCATAACCATCTGAAGCCTCATGAAAATCTGGCCAGGAGTTTCTGCCACAAAACAATGGCTCAAACTAATAAAGCAATAATCCTAAACATGTGCGGCTGTTCTACTGCAACGACCAAAACGACTTCAGTTAACGTCTTTCCTGCTCTTCCACTGCAGATCAGGCTTGACAGAGGCAAGGGGCAGGCCTGAATATTAGTCAGCGCTCAGTCACTTGATATTCTGTTCGCAACCTGTTCATCAAACAAAAATGTTCACCTGTAAATAAAAACTCCATCCAGAGTGTGTCTGCTCAGCCTAGGCCAGACACAAACCCACCGCTGCCATCTCTGTCATATTCATTAAATATTTCATTACCCAATCCATTTCCTTTATGATGGGAATTTTAATGTTATCCGTCACTTCCTCTTACTGTGGGTCTGCGAGCAAAAATGCTGGAAATGCTTTCAGATTTAGGCTCCGTTGTTTGTGGCCTTGATGCTTTGTTGCTGTTTTTCTGCATTCTTTCATGTGCACAAACACCCAAATGGAAATTATATTTTATCTACTTGTTTTTCACTGCTTTGCTCCAGCATTTTGTTCTCCTGAAAACAAGCCAAACTGCATCCTATTTTAAATTTCCTTTCGTGAAAGCACAGCAAGGACACGACCACAATGGTCTAACTGCACCGCAAATAACATTTTGTGTTTGTGCAAACCTCGCAGATCCAGAAACAGTCATTTGAATTTATTTTTTTGAGTGCTAAATGTCCTCGACTCTCTATGGGTGTTGAAAGCCGGAGGAGGCGACCATTCTCTATGGCTAGTTATTCAAAGGTCTGACCAGGAGTGATACTGAATGAACAGAGTTTGCAGGGGGGGAGGGAAAAAAAATCAGCGTGCCAGAGCAGAGAGAAAACAAAACTTCTGAGCTCTGGTCAGCTTTGTCAGTGCAGACAGTCGGTCACATTCATACCAGAGCACTGCAGTGAAAGGATGTGCTTCCAAAAGCAACAGCCACCAAACATGTACAGTACACCACAGTTGCAATCGCAAAGTAGCATTATTGTACAGGACAAATTTCCATCTTCGATTCTGTAGGCTTTATTGAACCCAGAGCTGCACACTACAGCCATCTTTTTGCTGGTAGGATCATCCAAGGCATCTCATAGTAGGCTTTGCCCTTTAGAGTATCCGTCCAGTGTGTCTCTGTGGAAATGATTTACACTTGCTCGCGCGCACACATACAAGTTATGAGGTGGAACCCAAACATACACACATACTGTCATTAACATGGCAAGTGCTCCTCCGAGTGCTACTGCAAAACACCGGGAGCTTTAAAGCAACATACAGAATCAAGACTGAACACAATCAAAAGAATGTACAAAAGGCACATTTGACCCCAGTGCTGCTGTACTGTAAGATTCAAGTGTAAATGAGCGTCTGTAGCATGGCTGTCGAAGCTCTCAACCTTCACAGAGACAACATCCTCTCTGAGAGCATTGTTCTGGCTGCTCGCATTTGTTAGCACAGAGGCTAACGCTCAGATCATGTCCATTAGCCTGAATGCTAGCCAGTGCCAGGCCCTGCTGGGCCAGGAGTCAGCATGGCCCCTAGTGTCATCAAACTGTCCTCAAGAGGCAGCGAGTCTCTTTACAAGCTACCCCGCGGAAATACAGAAGTGCAGATCCAAACCCCGTGTTTATCCCATATCTTCTTTTTGTACCCCACCCGCCACCTGAGCTCTGGAGCAAGGGTGAAGGGGGGGAGTGGTCGTTGTTAGTGAGGGGGGAGGGGTGTCGAGCGCGCTAATCATCCCCTCCGCCGTACAGGTCGGCCAGCTTGCGGAAGCGTGGCCCCCAGTCGCCCAGGTAGTCGTAATCCTGGTCTCCGCAGCTCGAGGAGGAATGCAGGGAGCTGAGGGAGCCGGCGGTGGAGCCGCTGCCTTCATAGTCAAACACCAGCAGGGAGTCATAGGGGGGAGCGGTGGGGTCATTGTCTGCTGCCTTCAGGCCCTGAAAAAGGAAGAGGAAGAGGCAGGAAGGTAAGTGAACAGTACAGCAATGGCAAACAGTGATGTGAGATGGGATTTTTTTTCTCAGCTTTTTCACATGTGCACTGACGTTTTATAGTTGTTACCTGCTGGAGGTGCAAGTGTGAACACAAATGTCAAAAGCAGTCAGATCAGACATTAAATGGGGCTTAACCTGCCTAGTACATATGAAGACCTAATTGTCCATGTAATGCTCAGTAAACACCATGTTTTATGCCTCCTGTATCCTCTTAACCAGATGGAGTATTTCCAGTCTGATGTGGACCTTCTGCTGTGGACAATATCTCGAGCTGATCCCACTGACACTGCCTGGCTTTATGTGTGAAAATGGCTCTAGACCAGTCGTTCTCAAACTTTCTGAGCCCAAGACACAGAACATCATAGTCCACAGAGACTCCTGCCTGACCTCATCTGTCAACCTGTCCATCATCACTGCAAACAAGAAGGGGCTCAGAGCTGATCCCTGATGTAATCCCACCTCGAACCCATCTGTCACTCCGACGGCACACTTCACCACTGTCCTCATACTGTACATGTCCTGCACCACCTTCACATACTTCTCTGCCACTCCTGACTTCCTCATACAATTCCACACTACCTCTCTTGGCACCCTAAGACACAAGAGACACGGTGCAACTCCTTCTGACCTTCTCTATACTTCTCCATACCTCCACAGGTATGTCATCTGGACAATCTATGTTTCCACTCTTCATCCTCTTCATAGCTGCCCTCACTTCCTCCTTACTAATAGTCTGCACTTCCTGATTTACCACATTTTCTCTATCTGACCTCCTCTTTCTCTCATCTTCCTCATTCATCAGCTTTTGAAATTTCTCATTCCATCTTCTCAACACACTCTCTTCACTCATTAGTACAATTCCCTATCCTTAATCATTTTAATCTGCTGTACATCCTTTCCAGCTCTGTCTCGCCAATCGATACAAGTCCTTCAGTCGATACAAGTCCTTCTCTCCTTCTTTGGCGTCCAGCCTCCCATTCAACTCACTATGAGCCTTTTCTTTTGCATTTGCCACCTATCTTTTTGCTGTGCACCTAGACTCCCAGTGTTCCTTTGTACTTTCTTCATCTCCCTGGCTATCCCACTATTTCTTTGCGAACCTCTTTGTTTGAATACTTTCCTGTACTTCCTCATTACACCACCGAGTTGCCTTGTCTTCTTTCCTCTGTCCAGAGGACACACCGAATACCTTCTTGGCCATTTCCCTCACCACCTCAGCTGTACTTTCTCAGTCATCTGGTAACGTGTCACTACCATCCAGAGCCTGTCTCAACTCCTCCACTTTTACTTGCTTCCTCTTTTTGCTCCCTGAAGTCATCCTACAGTCCACCATTTGATGCTATCTAGCTACATTCTCCCCTGACACCACCTTGCAGTCTCCTACCTCCTTCAGGTTGCACCTCCCGTATAAGATGTAGTCCACCTG
>VUQH01027122.1:9466-29835 GCA_015106775.1 Etroplus canarensis
TATTATCCTGTTTTTTGCATTGAAAAATGCACCCTTCGCGGCTCCCTTGTTTTCTCCCCAAGGAAAGGTAGAGGTTTTACACCGGATGCCCTTCCTGACGCAAGCCTCCACGCTGAGAGGGGCTAGTGTCCCCACCTGGAGTCAAATGGAACTTTAGTTTGTAAGGAGGCTGTGTAGACCACTACAGTGCAACCTGTAATTTTAAGAGATTTTTTTTTTGGGTGGGGGGGGATTTTATGCAAATTTGTACAGAAAATAGTGCAAATTGGTGAAGCGACATGTAAAAATAGTCAGTGCTGCAAGTCTCCAAGGGGTACGTCTCTGAGTTTGGCACGTCAAGCCACGTTGCCTGTTCTTTAAGTTGGAAGGGCATTGCTTGTGTGCAGCAATCTTCGAGTCGTTCTCAGGTCTGGGCTTTGAGTAGGCCGTTGCGAAACATTTACATGTTTCCCCTTGAACCACGTGAGTGTTTAGCATTATGCTTAGGGTCATTGTCCTGCTGGAAGGTGAACTTCTGTCCCTGTCCCAAATCCCTGGAAGACTGAAACGTTTTTTTCCCCTCAAGCATTTCCCTGTATTTAGCACCGGCCATCATTTCTTCAGTTCTGAGCAGTTTGCCAGTCACTGCCCATGGGGTGATGGGGATGTGTTGCGTTGGTGCCAGACACAGCTTTTCCTTGATGGCCAGAAAGTCCAATTTTCATCTCATCAAAGGATCTTCTTCCATATGTTTTGGGAGTCTCCCACATGCCTTTTGGTGAACTCTAAATGGGCTTTCTTATTTTTTCTGTAAGCAGTAGCTTTTTTCTGGCCGGTCTTCTGTAAAGTCCAGCTGTGTGGAGTGTACAGCTTAAAGTGGTCCTATGGACAGATACAGCAGTCTCTGCTATGGAGCTTTGGTCTCTTTGTTGCCTCTCTGATTAATGCTCTCCTTGCCCAGTCTGTGAGTTTGTTGGACGGCCCTCTTTATGCAGCTTTGTTGTGATGCCATATTCTTTCCATTTTGTGATGATGGATTTAATGGTGCTCTGTGGGATTTTCAGAGTTTGGGATATTTTTTATAACCCAACCCTAATTTGTACCTCTCCACATCTTTGTCCCTGACCTGTTTGGAGAGCTCCTTGGTCTTCATTGTGTGTCTTGCTTGGTGGGGTGTCTTTATTTGTGGTGTTGGAGACTCTGGCCTTTCAGAACAGATTTGTATATACTTAGAATGCACACAGGTAGACCTTATTTAACTAATTGTGACTTCTGAAGGCAATTGGGACTACCAACTCTTATGCTGGGGTGAATGCATATGCACACTGCTTTTTTTTTTTCACTGCACCAATTTAGACTATTTTGTGTAGGTTCATTATGTAAAATAAAAAAAACATCCATTTAAATTACAAGTTGTAATGTAGGAATTAGGAAAAATGCCAAAGAGGTGAACACTTTCGCAAGTCATTGTATACTACTCCACATACTTTAATTGTAGTGTATGTACGACACTTCTATTGTATACAGTTTATTGAACTTAAGAGTTTGAAGTTGGCATTTAATTCAGGTAGGATTTTATTGTGTATATTTAGTGTAGTATTCTAAGCAGGGCTGCCTCCGTGGTGGTGCTTGACACGCTGCTCTGTCCGGTCCTGTAGCCCAGCTGGCCTCCTTTGTCCCGGCCACACAGACTGATTAGCATTCACCATCCTGCCAGAGCATCTGTCCCCACAGACGCTGCTTTTGTTCCCCTTTTTAAGTCTTGAAACTTTGCCCTTTTTGTCCAACTGTCCCCTCATATTCAAAGCCTATAGACTTGTCAGCCCATCTCCAAACGCAAATGTTGACCTAAAACCCAGGGAAATTTGGGTGTGCTAAACGAAAGCTGCAGCAGTGGGTGAACAGAAGTGAAGCTGTCAATTATGTGAACACCATCATTTACGGATGATTACATCCTTTACTGCTTGTGTGGCTGTTGTTCAGACTAGTATTCATTAACAAAAGGCAAAAAGGTAAAATGTCTTTTTTTTATAATGATTTATTATGATGTTAAGCTTTACTCAAATCCTCACAAATTTGCTCCTAATATCTTATTAGTGTGTTTGTTCATTTTTACACCTAAACTGTCTACTCGTTATCGCCACAGCCTGTGGTTAGCTTAGCTGTCTGTAGGTGTGCTTAAGGGGTTTTGTTTGGTTTATTGCTTGTATAGCATGAATTATCATGGTGTTTATATGGAGATATTATGGGGGTAGGGGTGTGTACAGGGGTGCGGTTACCAGAGTAATTTCAGCCCTACAGTTCCCAACAGCAAAAATATCATGGAATTTTACATCATATTTAGTACGGGGCGGTGTGTCCCAGGTAGCGTAGTGGTTTGTGCATTCGCCTTACAAGTGAAAGGTCCCTGGTTTGATCCCAGGTGGGGACACAAGCCCCTCTCACTATGGAAGGTTGCGTCAGGAAGGGCATCATGCGTAAATACAAGGGAGTCGGTATGGGGCCAGAAGCAGCCCACGGGCCGGGAGTTTGAGACCCCTGCTTTAAGTGTTTCAATACTATGCTACTTTGCGCTTCCACTCTACTAGATTTTGGATGCAAAATTTGTACTTTCTACTCCATACTATTTATTTCAAAGCTTAAGTCACAAGTTTAGCATTTTACGGATGAATTCTATTATTATAGATCAGTGGTTCTCAAACTGTGGGGTGTAGACACCCAGGTGAAAAATTTGAAGTGAAACTCACAGAAATAGATCTTTTTTTATTTTTTAGAACAGAAAAATAAACAAGAATTTGTTGATCTTTTTGGATTAAGAATATGCACCTTTGCATAAATAAAATTCAATGCTGATTTTTTTTAATTTTTTTTTTTTAATTAATATTGTAAGTGATAAAGTTGTGAGATGTGGGGTATGAACTTTTTTGGCTTCTGAAGTGGGGGATGCCAAAAAAACTTTGATAAACCACTGTTATAGTTCAAGCTACCCGATAATCATGGAGTGTACTATTAAGTACTTCAGTAAAAGTTGTAATCCTATTGAAGTAACAAGTCAAAATATTTTTCCACTTTGCTCAACATTAAACTTTTGTTAAAATTCTTTGTTTAAACTCTTGAGCTCTTAACCATTAGGGAAGCTGTAATGTTGTGAAACTGTGTGCATGCTTAGCAGAAGTAGAAAAGCATCATGAATGTGACTGGTTATTTTGTACATGTAGTTTCTGTGTCCTGGTGACCATTGAACATGGTGGATAAGCGTAAATACTTGGGGTCAGCCATGCACAGCAACAGATGGTGCACAGGAGAGGTGAAGACGAGATTGCAGTCAGGGTGGAGCTGAGTTTCAAAGTGCTTTGTGATAGAAGGAAAGGCCCAAAGACTAGTGAGACCTGCCGTGATGTATGGTTTGGAAACGGTGGCGCCGACAAAGACAGGAGGTGGAGCTGCAGGTGGCAGAGCTGAAGATGCTGGGAGTGACCAGGATGGACAGGATTAGAAATGAGTACATCAGAGGCACAGCTCAGGCTGAGAAGTTTGGAGACAGTCAAAGAGGTAAGGTTGAGATGGTTTGGACATGGACAAATTGGGCAAAGTGAAAGCTGAACAAGCAGAATATCTGCACTCACTCATATGTGTTCCTCTTCATATTTATTGTTGAGCTTTTTAGTCCATTTATTTGTCAGCGTTATTTTTACAAAAAAGAACAGTAGCACAATGTGTTGTTATAACCCCTGTCTTGAAACACTACTATGTCATTTTAGTTTTTCTTATGTGGTGGAAAATAAGTTGTCAGTGAATATTGCTCATCATAGTTTCCATTGATGACATTGACACTGATGTAAGCGCTCCATGTGCTCACATGCTCCCCTGTTATAGTAATAGTTTGATGGGTTGCTCACTCTTTTTCAGCCACAGACTTTCTTGTTATGATGATGATGGAGGAGCAGGGACTCTGCACAGTGTCAGTTCATTTTGGCAACCTGAATAAATTACAGGTGGACTAATCTTGAGTTTACACCGCTGAGTGAAGCGATTTGGGGAAAGCTGACTTTTTGACCAGTCCCAAAATTTTCACACCCCTCAGCAGAATGTGAGCAGGCACGTTCTGCACCTCTGCTCGGGGAAGGGGGGTGTGTGGGTGTGCTGGGAGGCATTTCCTCTTTGGAGCTGGTGTGGAATTGCCCCAGAGTGCCCGCATTCAGTGAGCAGGATGGTCTGGTTTGGTAGGATACTAGCATTGGGGTTAAAACAAAATAACAACATGATGTTTACATTTCTGCTTATAAAGTATATATCTTTAACTTTTTTTTTTTTAAATAAAGGAAACATATTTTCTAACACAGTTCTAAATATTATGTACTGGTGATTTATTCAAGAGGTTCATCTTGCTCGTCCATCCAAGTCATTAAAGTGCTTCAACTGTGAGTCATCTGTCAGTAGAAAAATGAATGGGACGTTTGCTTCACCAAAATGGCTCCCGACACTTTGTGAGTTTCTTAACCCTAGCACTGCCAGCTAGACGACCAGCTAGATGACCGGCAGTGAATGAAAACACCGGAAGTGATCAATATATAGACGACCGGCAGTACACGAAACTTATCTGGGATATCAATATGCTGAGATCCTGCAGTCCTAGGGGTAATATCAACAATGGCTGTATGACATGCTGGCATTTAGACTTGACTAAATAAATCTAAACCATCACATTTCCACAAGTGAATATTCTGCAGTTTTGTGGACTGTAAATACCCCTGATGTTCATACTTCGCAGTAATGACATCGCATTGCGGTCATATCGAGGTGCCATTGTGGCCATTTTTTTTTCTTTTTTAGTAGCTGACGGTAGTTTTACAAGTTGAGCAAGAGCACAGTAGTTGACTGACAGTCATATGTATAGCTACTTCTCCACCTGTATCGGATTTTTTTTTTTTTTAAATGGTGTTTTTCTGCCACTGTTGTGGTCTAGAGATGTGAATTGATGTGTGCACTCTTACACTAAGTTTGGTTTCTAGTAGACTGGACAAACTATCACACAGCTAGTTTTGTGGATATCATGTTACACCTTTCTGCTGAACCTCAAAATTACAATGTATTTGTGTTGGCAGTGCGGCAAGTACGGATGCTTATCATTAAGATTTTAACAGTACTACTACTCTTGGTGGTGCCGCTTATCGGTCTGGCTCAGTAACAGTATTCTTATTGGTACTTTGTGGAAGGGAAAAAACATCAGATAATACTAATTAATTTTTATATGCACTGCTCAGAAAAATTAAAGGACCACTGTGAAAACACATCAGATCTCAGTGGGAATAAGCCCTGCTGGATATCAGTACTGATACGGACTGTTTAATGTGTTGGGAACAAAAGGATGTCACATTGTTTGATGGAAATGAAAACTGTCAACCTACAGAGGGCTGAATTCAAAAATCAGCGTGAAAAAATGATGTGGCAGGCTAGTCCATTTTGCTGAAACTTCATTGCACCAACTACTATTGCTGCAATTACTAATTTACTAGTTGGTTTAACATACGAATAATACTCGTGTATTTAAGAGCTGTTTGAAACCATCAGTCACATTCAGACTATGGTTACACGTGGCTTTGGTTGCATTGTTATGCTAGTTTACCCTGACACAGCTGGGGACCATTTAGAGGTGGTCTTTATACGCAAGTTACCACTTTACTGGCCCACTTACGATTCAGTTGGGTTGTATGAGGCCCACGATATAACAGTTTGAAATGTACAAAAGTGTTCATTTCATCTAGTCATTATATAAACTAGTTCATTTAATTTATAAGAAAATGTACTATATTTTGATATATTGGTATTGTGATATTAGACAACTTATATTGTCATGACTTTTTGGTCATATCACCCAGCCTATTTAAAACTGCTGTAATTTCAGCTGAAGCTATTTCATATTATTGCCTTTCAAATAATTAAAGCCCCTGGCTGCCCATGGCAGATACTGATGTATGAGCGACATGTACATTTTGTCTCGGGCTTTCCTCTTAGCTGGGTTGCACCTCCTACAGTGGGACAACTTAGAACATTAGGATTCATTATTGTATTTGCAGCCTTGTGACTCAAAACCTTAGCAACGGTGTCACCAGCCAGAGAAAACATGAGTATAAGTGCGAGGATAAGAATACATCTATTACATACTGTACAGTGATCCGCTGACTTTTAGTGGTGTTTACTTTTGACCTACCTAGAAAGCACAGTGCCTCACATTAGGGACCTGGCACTTGAGAACAGGACATTGTGTGAATGCGAGAGTGTAGCTCTAAACAAAGAGACTGAAAGTGTGGTAAGTGATAATGAGAGTTGTAGTGTTCCAGATAAAACATAAAAGCCTCTTAAGTTCAGCTTAGTCTGACCTTTTCTGGGGTTTCTTGGTTTCACTGAACCTGGCATCAGCCATTCTGGATATCTAGTATTACAAGGCTGGTTATCAGCTCAGTTGTCTTAGTCTGAGTAAGTTTTATTATCCAGAAGAAAATGAACAGTACTTTGAAATGGTCCATTAAAGGTATATAACATATACCAATGCAAGACTTAAAGTGGCTTGAAAAAGTATTCCCAACCCCGCTTGGCAGTTTTCCTACTTTTTTGAATTACAAAATGTGATTTTTAAATGATTATTATTATTTTTTTTTTATTTTTTTTTTGTTTCTTGGGTTTTTTTAAAAATTGATTTATGTAATGGACCTACACAATAGTCCAAATTGTTGCAGTGAAATGAGGAAAAAGCAAATTTTAAAATAACCAATAAGTGAGTTAAACAAAAAAACAACAAAAGGGTCAAAATTGTAGAGAAGTATAATTCAGAGTTACAAACTTTGAAAATCCCACAGAGCACCATTAAATCCATCTTTACAAAATGGAAAGAATATGGCACCGCAACAAAGCTTCCTAGAGAGGGCCGTCCACCAAAACTTACTGAGTGGGCAAGGAGGGCATTAATCAGAGAGGCAACAAAGGGACCAAAGGTAACCCTGAAAGAGCTGGAAAGATCCACAGGGAAGACTGTATCTGTCCATAGGACAACTATGAGCTGTACATTCCACAGAGCTTGGCTTTACGGAGGAGTGGGCAGAAAAAGCCAGTGTTTACAGAAAAACAATGAAAGGATGTTTAGAGTTTACCCAGAGGCATGTGGGAGATTCCCCCAAGAACACTGTCCCCACAGTGAAGCATGGTGGTGGCAGCATCATGCTGTGGGATTGTTTTTCATGGGCAGGGACTGGGAGACTGGCCAGAACTGGAGGAATGATGGATGGCGCTAAATACCAGGAAGTTCTTGAGAGAAGCTTGTTTTGGTCTTCCTGGAAGCAGACTGTGTACAGTAAAGACTGCTGCACTGTGTAGTGTCAAGTACCCTTTAGCAGCAAAGGCATTAGTGTGAAATTACTGTTTAACAATGGCGTTCAAGTGCTCGGCAGCAGCTTATAATAAAGCCAAAGCTTTACCTTCGTCTGGGTTGTAACATCCAATTGTGACTTAGGGGGTTTAGGCGATACATTTCCTCATGTGGGACACGAAAGGAAATTTAATATCATGCGTCACGGTGGATGATAAAACTATGAGCTGATTGCTCATTTTCAGTGACTCACCATTTCTGGCTACTGGTGACCCAGCTATGTAACATCATTTGATCACATGTCCCCATACTGTACTGTGGTTTATAGATTTGCCTTGCTTCGATGGATTCCAGGTGAGGACACAAGCACCTCTCACCATGGAAGGTTGTGTCAGGAAGGGCATCCGGTGTAAAACCTCTGCCAAATTACCAATGGAGAATTGTTACCATGACAGTGCTGACAAACCGTATAAAACTAGGTTATGCGAGGCGAGCTGCATCTTCCTTTAGCTTGAGACTGATTAGAAAGCGTGAGATATGAGTCACAAGTGCAGGATACAATCAGTTTGGGGCTGCGGTATGAAAAGAGTGACATCTGATCAACCTCGATGTCAGACTGTCTCTGTCGTGAGGGGAAAAGAAACGCACAAGAGAGCAGTTGTTTTGAAGGAGTGAAGTCAGTTTGGAAGTTGACCTCCTTATCTGGTGTCCAGTTACTGGCAGTGAATGGGTCTCTGTGCCCCTGCAGTCCACTGGCTGTATTCATGTCCACTGAAATAAGCTCTGGTCATTGTGGAGAGCTGAAGATGGTCAAGAGAGCATCTCTTTTTTTATGACACATGGAGATTTAAATGCCTTGCACCCACTGAACCCACCTTAGCTGTCAAGATTTCTAACTCCGCTGCAGGGTTTCCCCAAGAATGTGATGTACAGCAGTGGTCAGTGGCACTCTACAGTAGTGCTGAACCACTTGGTTAATAAAAAATGCTATGTTTTTTTCTTTAACTTGATTCACAGATTTTAGTCACAGGATGTTTTGGAAAATTATGTCAGAAATTGACATCTGTAGCTCAGATTTAAGTAACTCTTATAAAAAAATCAACAGATTGCCAAGTTCGCTCTTCTCATGTTTGCTTTTTTCTTGCACTTACCCATTAACACGTGATTGGATGGGCTGTTTCAGTCTATTTTTTTTAAATTAAGTAAAACTCTGTTAATTATTTGGTGTGTATCAAAATATATAGAGAAAAATCCAAATCACTATCAAGGAAGAGACAATATTTAGATTGCTTTTGCTGTCTAATATATTTAGTATAGTCATAAACCTGGAAATACTGTTGGTAATGTTAGAATTGAGCATCAAAATAGCCCAAATTTCTATTAAATAATTTCATCATTGATGGTAATCTCTCAACTATTTGTTTCAGCTTTACATCACACTTGCAATGGAGCCTGTCTCAGCTGTCGCAGGGCAAGAGGCATTATACACCCTGGACTGGTTTCCAGACTATTGCAGGGCTAACACAGAAAGGCAGCCACTCACATTCACACCTACAACCACTTTAGAATTGCTGTTTAGCCTAACCCTGCATGTCTTCAGACTGTGGGAGGAAGCTGGAATGCCAGGACAGAACCCAGTCACAGGGAGAACATGCAAACTCCACAGAGAAAAACCTCAGCCAGCCAGTAGATTCAAACCCAGGACCTTCCACCTGTGAGGTGACAGTGCAAACCACTGCACCACTCTGCCCTAGTATGTCAAGTATACTGAATGGAATTAGCTTTTTTTTCTTAGGAAAAAGAGGTGAAAAACATGCAAGGTGACGGTAAAACAGTCATGTTGTTGTGAAGTTTTACATGGGAGGGAAGTGCGAGTGTGAAGTCCTGACATTGAAGAAACTACATCAAAGGCTTCTAGGTGAAATGTGTTGAAGTGAAAGGCTTGACAGGAAGCAAGAACCCCCCCCAGCTTTTCAGCACACACCGACACACAGTAGTGCTTATCTGTGTAGCAGCGAAATGCCACAGCCTAATGCTTTTGATACTTTTTTTTTTTTTTTAGCTTGATATTATCATTTCTTGTTAGTGTCTTGATATTGTTTCCTCTCACTCTGATGTGTCACCATTTCATCTGATTTTATCAGTCCAGAAAAAAACCTGCTTTAAAGCAACTTTAGTCGATGCTGCAGTTGTACTTTTATCTAAAGTTAAGCCTTACTGTTTTACTCCTACTGTGTTTCTTGTGTTATGAAGCCTTTAGTCAGTGACAAATTGCTGAATCATTGAGTGTCTTTTTGACCATGGAATCTATCATTGTCAAGGTCCTGGTTTTCTTGAAGTTGAGTTTGGTATGGTTTTGAGTGTATGCGCTTCCTTGATAGTTTTGAGATTCTTAGTTTTTATCTTCTGTTATTGCCTCCTTTAGTTTATGGTTATTCTCTAGGGAGCCTTGCCTATATTTAATTATTTAGTTCTTTAGATGTTTCCTGCTGTGCTCCTGTGTTTTCTCAAGTTCTGTCCTGTGTCATGCTCCCAGTGATGTTTGCCGTTTTATTTTGTAATGGTCTGGCCTTTGTGGCCTTTGTTTATATTCAGTTTTACTTCCTGCTCTTGATTGTTTTCACTTGTGCTCCTCTCCCTCCTGTTTCTTGTTTGCTCATTAAGGCTGTGTGTATTTATACCCCTGCCTCCCTGTGGTCTTTGTCACGTCGTCTGCCATGTTTTGGAGTTTTCTGTGTCATACCTTGCCAAGTCAAGTCATGTTTAGTCAAGTTTTGGTTCCACCTTGCTTCATGTTCTTGTTTAGTTTGCACCCTTGGACTGTTTATTGTTTGGACTTTTATCAGCTATATTAAAAGTTTGCTTTGAATTTGCACCGTCAGTCCAAAAAAAAACCAAAAATAGAACAGAACGTAATACATCCTCACAGCAAGCTGCCACCTCTCCCTCTACTACCAAGTCCATCTACGTATAGCTTCCCATTCCCACCTGCAAGGACCATACCACTTAACCAGGTTCTATCAAAATGAAACAAATCCAAATCTCAATAAAACATAAAACTAATAACATTCCTGATGTCAAACCCTCACATATGAGTACCTATTATTTATTTATATATATATGTGTGTGTGTGTGTGTGTGTGTGTGTAAAGCCATACATTTCAAGAATATCAAGTAATTAAAGAACTTCACTCTCCTACTTCCCTTACTTCTGTAGCCCAACTGCTCTCTGCCTTAGACCCAATCATCCAAACCTGCTTCCACTAATCACCAGGAACACAGGTAGCTCACAGCAGTTAACAACAATAATTAAAACACTACACTCAGTCTGCTCAGTTTACAAATTATACAAACTCATTTAGCAGTTTAGTTCAACAGAACAAACTGATGATACTTGGGAGCTGGGTATAGTGAAAAGGAGGAAACGAGCTACCCCTTTCACAAGTTGCTCTAGTTACAACCCTTTAATGGCCTTCCTACCTACAGACCTCAAAACCCTATACAGATTATGGGCCTATTTATGATTGTATTTTTCAGAATGTTAACATTTCTAATAAGTTCCAGTCAGGAGTTCATCACAGTACAGAAATAGCAATAGTAAGGGTTACTGATGATCTTTTTTTTTTTATAGTCTGTGACAATGTACTCGTCTCTATGCTTGTTCTTCTAGACCTCGAGGCAGCATTCGATACAGTCAACCACAGTATATTACCACAGTGGCCACAATACGCTGTTAGTATTAAAGGGAAAACATTACACTGATTTGAATCTTATTTATCTGACAGATTACAATTGGTGCATATAAATGAGAATTCTTTCTCACACACAAGTTAGCCAAGGAGTCCCACGGGGTTTTGTGCTGGGACCATGCTTCCTTTAGGCAATAGTATTAGAAAACACTGCATGCATTTTCATTACTATGCAGATGATACCCAGCTATTTTAATCCATGAAGCCTGATGATGCAGATCAGTTAGTTGAACTACAGGCATGTCTTGAAGACCTAAAGACCTGGATGGTCTGTAATTTTCTACTTTTAAATTCAGACAAAACTGAGGTTATTGTACTTGGCCCTAAAAACCTCAAACACTCTTTCTAACTAGATACTTACTTTGGACGGCATTACTTTAGCCTCCAGTGACACTGTGAGGAATCTTGGTGTCATTTTTGACCAGAATATGTCCTTTAATGCTCATAAAATTAAAAACGTCCTGTCTCAGAGTGATGCTGAAGAACTAGTTCGTGCATTTATTATTTCTAGGCTTGATTATTGTGGTTCCTGAAGTTTTTAAAAGTAGAATGGGAGGCAGAACCTTCAGCTATCAGGCCCCTTTCCTGTGGAACCAGCTCCCAGTTTGTACTCGGGAGATACATTTAAGACTAGGTTCAAACTTTCCTTTTTGATAAAGCTCATAGTTAGGGCTTAGTTATGGTGCAATGTGCTTAGGCTGCTGGGCGGCTTCTTATGATGTGCTGGGCATTTCTTTTCTGCCAACCTCTTCTCACTCCCCTTGCATTTATTTGTTACTGCTGCATGTCATTAAACTTTGTTTTTTCTCTACCATAGTCTGTGTCTCTCTTTGCTCTCCTTTCTCCCTTCTCTTTCCCCTCACCCACAACTGGCTGAGGCGGATGGTCTCCTCTCCCTGAGCCTGGTTCTGCCGGAGATCTCTTCCTGTTAAAAGGGAGTTCTTCCTTCTCACAGTTGCCAAGTGCTTGCACTTAGGGGATTGTCTGATTTGTTGAGGTTTTCTCTCAAATACTGTGCAGTCTTTACAGTGTACAGTGCCTTGAGGGGACTTTTATTTTGACTTGACACCATATAAAGAAAATTTAATTGATTTGTTGACACAGTGTTTCCGTAAATTGGAATGTTGACTCTTTTGAACATCATCTGATGTTCAAAAAAAGCTTGAAAGCTTGAACAAACCCTAAGTCTGTTTGGCAACAAGTCAACATCAGTGCATATTTTGTTATAATAGCCACTTGTGTAACTCGCAGATCTTTCATGATGTTGTGTCCTTGTCGGCCTTTTGACATCAGAGTTGGGCTTCTGAATGAAGGCTCAGCTTGTTGTTTGTTTTTTCATAGTACAAAAGAATATAACAGTTCCAGTGTGCCTCTAAGTGACTCAGCCTTCACAGACGCAAATGGCCCCTGTTTTACACCTAACAACCCCACTCAGTGTATTGGAGTGAATACATACATTGTCTGCCACTGTTGCTCCCAGCTTCCAGTACAAAGGCTGTGGGTGTAATCTAGCAATGAATGGTGTTGTGCTGAAGCCTTTGGATGTTTGTATGAGTGCCTGAAGAGGGTTTTTCAATTTTAAATTAAATATTTAGTCAGGGGTGTTTTTTTCATGATTTTCAGCCACGAGAATCGTGAGAAAGAGCTGATATAACATTATCAAACTTGTTCTCATTGTCTGCAGGTAATGTGCTGTGGGCCTGTGCTGATGGAGAAGCTCTGACAGCGCTCACCCTTCTTCCTTCAGAAAGCCGCACAGATGTTTTCGCTGGGTCAGGAAAACATCTCCACCTCCCCCACGTCCACTAAAGGACCAGTCAAATATGGAGAGCTCATTGTTCTGGGGTAAGAGGGTCATTCATGAGCTTTTACATTCAGTCATGAAGGTGGAACCTGACCAGACCACACTGGTGTTTTTCAGATTATTAGCCACTTGAACTGTAAAGGAAACCTTCACTTTTTGATCTATTTTCAAGATTCCGTTCAGCAGTGGAAATGATATAATTTCACAACAGGGACATGAAACATGGTTTAGATAAGAAACTGATCGCAGTGAAAATGGTGAAGTCTGAAGTTTTTATAGCTTGGCACTTCAGTTGTTAGCAGAGACACATTTATGAGCCCTGTGGCCCCACAGTGCCAAAACCAAAAGGCATATGGTAACCAAACATGCACAGTAAACAAGGTGAATTTCCTCCATGCAGAGTGGTTTTTATGGCAGACTCTGAAATGCTGATTTCATGAATGCTTCAGTGGAGATGGTTTGTGCAACATTTTCAGTGTTGGCAGTGTTTCCCCCTTCTCCTGCAGGACATGAAATTCACACTTTTAAAAAGGGGAATTCCTCATTAAGTGCTTCTTATAGGAGGACTTATACACTTACACATGGCACTTTTGAGTGTGTAAATGTTTATTTCTTTTAAAATAGATGTGGGTTGACTGTCCTCTACTTAATTGCCTTGGCCAGAGTTCATAGTTTAATACCTTAGCATTGATATTCTGTGGACTGTTGTGTCACCTTAATGTTATCACTGTGAGGTGACTTTTTTTCCTGTGTGGGCTCTTCATCAGCTTATGTAGATTTACATTTTTAGCTACGCGTTCATGTTTGTGTCTTTAACGTTGTATGCTGGAAGCATTTCTGTGTTCTTTCCGTTGTTTGCAGAATTTTCCACCATTATAAGTTCTAGTGTTGCAGGAAATAATTAAATTACGCTTATGATGGAACAAGCATGGCAGACACAATTGATGGAGCTAGTCAGTGAAAAAAGAGAGTGGTTTTACTCGCATGCTAAGATGTGTAGCATCTTCTGTAAGCACGTTGCGACTTCTTCTGCTCACGCGCATCACTTAAGGTCTTTGACTTCTCAGTGAATTTTTAATTTTCATTAGTTTGTGCAGTACAGCCAACCAATGACAAGACTCTTCACTTTCTTTTTGTGCTTCACATTACAATGATCCGTGAACTGTGATGGATTATGAGCTGGATGAGCCATTACGTCATTGACGTTATGGTTTCATTCAACAAGAGAAAAGCACGGTGGTAAATATTTGCCTTTAATTAATCAACTTTTATTGGTACAATTACACTCTAGGCCTGAATGACACAGTCAAGGAAGTGGGTATTGTGGGCATGCAGATGGTGGTATCGTACCATGTTTGATATTCACGTCTGAAATGTGGTCCTAGCGTTCAACCAGCCATTACACTGAAATTCCCGGCTTGTGTTTAACCTTTTAGTTGTAGTAGAAAATGGGGGTGGGGCATAAAAATTTATATAGAATAGTATTGTGATATCAATACAGGGACACCAAATATCAATATCCTACTATATACATTGCAAATACAAGTTGAACTTTTTAGTACAAGAACAATAGCCACTTGTTTTTTCATTCCCACCTACGTAGTCTATTTTCAGATTCTTCAGTTGCTGAAGGGGCAGCATAACTTCTGTTGTACAAGTGGCACTGTTGAATATACATGTTTGGATTCACTTAAATTGGACTAGCCTGTAATACAAACCCTTCAGCTTATCATTTATGACAGTGTTGTTTTGTCTGTCTGCTTTACAATCTCATTTTGCAGCAATAAAAATGACTGAGAGGAGCAGACTGAGAACTTTATCTTAAGTTTACCTTTGGGGAGATAATTTGTAGTTGGAAAAAGGTGATGTTTAAAATGTTTAAGATTGCAGTGATATTGTATGGTGAGGTCTCATCTCTGGCAGAAAGATGGGCATTCTTATGCCATGGTGCTGTCATTGGTCTGAAAGCCCCTGAGAATGTTTGTCAGTATGTAAGCCCATCTAGTTCACATTAATAAATTGTCTAAACTTGGATTTGTTTGAATAAATCCATTCTTTTGAATGTGCCTTGCAGCATAGTCACGTAGAGTGTGATATTCAGTCCACTGCTCTATTGTTTGAGAGCTGTATGACTCAAGCCTATATCCAGTTGAGTGTGTTGGGAAGCTGGACCATGGCTATTTAATGCAGCTGACTTCCTGACTGAAGGCCATTCACTGCGGACACAAGAGCAAGCCTGTGGTTCAAGGAGGTTGGGGGACGTCAGGAACGCTGTGGCTGCTGAGGTTTCTGCTCTTTTGTTTGCTTTTGTATTATCATGACCACATGTGGAATTAAACAGTCTGGGACGCCCTGCAACTGGCAATTACACTAGTCATAAGGTTTAATTTGAAAGAGTCATATAGTTTGTGAAAACAGACGTTGTAGCATGGTTCATTGAGTGGAGTTGCAGTGGAGTTGGGGTGGTGTTAGTTTGTCTAAGAAAGGAGGTGGGTGTTACTTTATCTGAAATGCAGGAAGTTGACATTATCCAGTGAAAGAATGGCTCGCCTCTTAACTGAACTCCTGTTTACTTGACCTGCGGCTAGTGGCAGCCTGGCCCTGAAGATAACCTCCTTTTAATTGGAGCACTCATAGCATTCAGCTGTCAGAATTGTTTTTCCAAAATGTTAAACACATCAAGACAAGAATAATGCTCTCCATGGTGTTTTGCAATAAAGTAGTGCAATTAAGTTATATTTAAATAAGTTATATTTAATAGCATCCTGATGGTTTGGTTGGATGAATTGTAAACCTCGTAACCACAGCATCCTGCTTTTGATTCTGGACTGAAACCCCTGTAAAGCTTTGCAGTGAAAGCTGTGAAAGAAACATCTGGGAAATGCTTTGGGGTTGTCCTTTCACAACACCAGTTTCAAAAAGGTTGGGACACTGTGTAAAATATAAGTAAAGACAGAACGCAATGATTTACAAATCTCCAAACTAATTTTTTATTCACAAAAGACCATTGTAAACTTATCACACATTGAAAGTTAGACATTTTACTATTTCATGAAAGCTCATCTTGAATTTGATGGCAGCAACACATCTCCTAAAGAGTTGGGGCAAGTCCATGTTTCCCACTGTATGACATTCCCTCTTCTTGTAACAGCAGTCTGTAAACGCCATGGAAACTGAGGAGACCGACTGCTGGACTTTTGGGAGAGAAATGTTGTCCCATTCTTGTCTGCTATAGGATTCCAGTTGCTCAGCAGTCCTGGGTTGTCTTTGTGGTATTTTGTGCTTCATGATGCCCCAGATGTTTTCAGTTGGTGAGAGGTCTGGACTGCAGGTCAGTCTAGACTGTTCTGCTATGAAGCCATGCAGTTGTAATAGCTGTTGTATGTGGTTTAGCATTGTCTTGCTGAAATATGCAAGGCCTTTCCTAAAAAAGATGTGATCTGGACAGGAGCATATATTGTTTTAAAAGTTCTTTATACCCTTCAAGATTGATGGTGCCTTTCCAGATGTGGAAGTTGCCAGTAATGGCACTAATGCACTCCCATACCATTAGAGATGTAGGTTTTTAACCTGAGCGCTGGTAACAACCCACATGATCCCTCTCCTCTTTAATCCAGAGGACACAGTGTCTAATTTCCAAAAAGAATTTCAAATTTCAATTCGTTTGACCACAGAACAGTTTTCCACTTTTCCACTCAGTCCATTTTAAACAAGCCAACTGTGTTCACATTTGTGTAAGTATTTCGGAGCCCATGCAGTCATTTCCATTAGAGAAGCATGTCTGTTTGCTGTGCAGTGCTGCCTGAGGGCCCGAAGATCACCAGCATCCAATATTAGTTTTCAGACATGTCCCTTGTGCGCAGATGTCTCCAGATCCTCTGAATCTTTTGATGATTTTATCTACTCTAGATGATGAAATATTTAAAGTCCTTAAATTTTACACTGAGGAACATTATTCTGAAATTCATCCATGATTTGTAGACACAGCTTCTGCCAGATATCTGAACCTCTGCCATTCTTTACTTTTCAGAGACTCTTCCTCCCTGAGGTGCTCTTATTATACCCAGTCTCATTGCTGCCCTGTTGCCAATTAACTTAATCAGCTGCAACGTGTTTCTCGATCTGTTTGTTTTTTTGTACCACTTTTGTTGCTTTTTTTCCCCACTTTTTTGAGACTTATTGCTGCCATCAAATTCAAGATGAGCTAATATATTTGATGTGTTTTCTGCTATTTTGTGAATAAAATATTGGTTTATGAAATTTAGAAATAATTGCATCATGTTTTTTTATACTTTACACAATGTCCAGACCTTTAAATACTGAGATCCAAATTTAATGTGTTTAGCCAAGCAGCAGATACTAGAGGTCTGGCTTGAAAATGTTAGTTTACATGTTGCAGCTTGTTGACTGAACAAACAAGAATGTTGGAGCTTGGTGTTCTGCCAGGTTGGGAGCTGATCTGAAACTATAATCTGTGAACATGGCTTCCAAAGCCTAAAGATAAAGATTATCTTGTAAAAAAAAAAAAAAAAAATAAACAAACTGTCATAAAACTGCACCTATACACAGAGATTTAGTTAGATTTTGCAAATTCCAGGTTGGACCCCTTTTTGTCTTCGGAGCTGCCTTAATTGTTAGTAGCATAGTTTCAACAAGGTGCTGGAAACATACCTCCATATTGATTTGATGGCATCACACAGTTGCTGCAGGTTTGTCAGCTGCACATCAGTGATGAAAATCTCCTGTTCCACCACATTCTAAAGGTGCTGTGCTAGATTGAGATCTGGTGACCATGGAGGCCATTTGAGTAAAGTAAACTCATTGTCATGTTGTGATAATCTGAGCCTGGTGACATGGTGCATCATTGTCCTCGAAGCAGCCATCAGAAGATGGGTACACTGTGGCCATAAAGAGAGGAACATGTTCAGCAACAACAGACCTTTCTCACAAAAACTGGGAATACATCAATGATGCGCAAACCCTTTTCTGGTTTGTTTTACTGATTGGGAAAAATAGACGGGTTTCGACGAGTCTGATTACCCTACCAACGTTCACAATTGCACGTGTGGTTTAGATTGAGGAATGCAATTCTTGTACTTCGGCAACAAATTGGACTAAAGGGCACACATTCTTCCACGAAGAGTTCATCCACAGTTACCATGGTAAATAAAGCCCATAATTGCTCGACAAGCTAGTGTTAGCTTAGCTACCGCTAAGCCCTGTTTGCCAAATCCCGCTTTAACCCTTGGTAATCTGTAACTGAAATCCAAGAGAGAGCTAAACAAAAAAAGACATGTAAGCATGTTGCTGCTTTCATTAAGCAGACTCTTGTGAATGGGTTATGGAAAAGGGTTATGCATGCACTGCTAGCATATATTACTACATCCATTTGAATGGGTTATGCTCCAGAGGAAGTTGCTCAGTGAGAAAGGCATTCATCCATTAACGGTACATATTTGACATTGTTGGTGAATGTTACCATACACATTAACTAATATCTATAGGTAAATGCTTACTTGCAGGTGGGTGTTTCACAGCCTTCGCTGGGGAAAAAAGCAGACAGATTGTTTATTCATCCTTTCATACACAACTCTTTTCTTAGTGCAGTAAAATTGAGAGAGACCTGGACGTCTCTCAAATGTATAAAAAGATGAGACGAAAACTGGTCAGGGAGGCTCCCAAAAGGCCTACAGCATCACTGAAGGAAATGCAGGAATTTCTACCAAGTGCTGGTTGTGTAGAACAAACAAAGCAACTGAAGAATCTGAAACTAGATGTAGACTATATCGGTGGAGCCATTGGTTGTAGTATTCTAGCACTAAAAAGTTATAATTGTACTTGCAGTTCATATCATAAGAAATCGATATTTGGAATCTCTGTATCAATAAAATATTGCATGCAAAATATCACCATACTACGCTGCATCAGTTTTTTTCACCCATCCCTATTAAATTCAAAAGATTGAATAAATTCATGCTTATTTCAGCCTGTTGTAATGGTGAGGAAAAATTAGGTTGATTTATTGTTTTAAATAAAGCCACACATTTGCTCAGGAAACCATGATTACAATATTCTTTTTACACTACAGGATTCTGCGGTTTTTTCTCCCGGAATCACCACAGAAAACTATGAAAAAATAAACAGATTCCATTTGGGTCTGGTTATTAGAAATTGATTTTATTTTCAATTGTTGTAATTTGACATGATTACTAACAACGGAAATGACAGCAAACAGTTTCTTTATAAAAGCAGATTTCCTTGTATTTTGTAAGTAAATATAACTGAAAACGTAACAAAATCATGAAGAATAATAAAAAGTTGGAGGAGGTAGAGGACCCAGGGTCATCCAGTTGGGAGTAGGCCCACACAAAAGCTGTTTCATAAGGATAGCCACTGGGCTATGTAAGCACCAGCTTCCATTAAAGATCAATCTAAAATTCTCTTTCTGTCATCTCAGCTACTTTTAGGGAGAATCACAAGTCTCCTTTTTCTTCCTTGTTTTTCCCTCCTCTTTTTCTTTCAGCCGCTCCCTTTAGGGGTCACCACAGCAGCTCACTTGCCTCCATCTCCCCCTAACACTTGCACTTTTTTTTTTTTTTTTTTTTAAATAACCACTCTACTCATATCCTCCTTCACTACACCTATGAACCTGATCTGTGGTCTTCCTCTTTTTCTCCTGCCTGGCAGCTCCATCTTCAATATCTTCAATATCCACTATCCCTCCTCTGAACATTTCCAAACCATCTCAGCCTTGCCTCACTGACTTTATCGCCAAACCTCTCAACTTGTCCCTCTGATGTACTCATTCCTAATCCTGTCCATCCTGGTCACTCCCCACAAAAAATCTTCAATTTTGCCACCTCCAGCTCTGCCTCCTGTCTTTTTTGTCAGTGCCACAGCCTCCAGGCTATACATCACGGTGGGACTACCATCTTGTAAACCTTCCCTTTCACTCTTGCTGCTATCTGTCTGTCACAAAGCACCCCTGACACATGTCTTCACCCACTCCACCCTGCCTGCAATCTTCTTCTTCACCTCTCTTGTGCTCTTTCCCTTGCTTTGGATAGCTGATCCCAGACATCCACCTTCACTACCTCTACTCCTTGCATCTTCACCATTCCTCCTGCTTCCCTCTGATTTACACATATGTACTCTGTCTTGTTTCTACTGACTTTCATTCCTCTTCTCTCTAGGGCACACCTCCACCTCTCCAGGCTCTCCTCCACCTCCTCCCTACTCTCACTGCAGATCACAATGTCATCTTTGAACATCATAGTCCATGGAGACTCCTGCCTTACCTCATCTGTCAATCTGTCCATCACCACTGAAAACAAGAAGGCGCTCAGAGCTGATCCCTGATGTAATCATAACTCCACCTTGAACCCATCTGCCACTCCTGCTGCACACCTCACCACTGTCTCACTGTCCTCAAACATGTCCTGCACCACCTTCACATACTTCTCTGCCACTCCTG
>VUQH01027125.1:0-11354 GCA_015106775.1 Etroplus canarensis
CTGGTCTGATGAGTATTACCCTAACAGATTTCCTAGAGTACTTTTAAGTTGGCTATAAGGGACTCGCTCAGCCTCTCTAACTGCTCTGAATCCCAACACCGAGCCTGCTTCCCCCAACCTCCTGCCCTACCTGGTAGCCAATTTAACCAGGCGGGAGATCGAGCACGTTGGTTATAGCAGCTCCCTTGTGAACCTCTGGCACTGGGTCAGTTGGCTGAGAAAAGGTTTTAAAGGTGAGGAAACTTCACCCTAAGGGGCTGTTTTTGTAGGTGGACTCAAAACTAGACTAACCTTTCAGAACCTTGAGATGTAACTTGCATAGAACTTAGCATTTACATGGCTGAGAAGATTTAGTCCCACACACCCTGTGGGACTTGAGGTTGAACACACCCCTTGAACAGACATACATCAGATTAGCAGTCAGCTCTGGCAATCATGTTTTATTTTTCAGCATCAAATTACAAATTAAAAAAAAAAAAGAGAAATAAGACCATTTGAACCCAAATCAACATAAGAACTACTCAAAATGGTAGAACTCATCTTGGGAAAATTATCTGAGGAGAACTGTTTGATTTTAGGACTTAGGACCTAGGATTTAGGACATATACTGCAGCCAGTCAGCAGGGGGCGATAAAGACATTTTGGCTTCATTTTTGAGGAGCTGCAGGTCAACCGTGTTTTCTACAGTCGTTGCTCATGATGCATTTGTCAGCGAGTAAATGTATGTGTGATGGGTAAAACGCACTTAGCACATAGAATCAAGTGTTCTGTGAATGAGGCTTGTTGGAAAAAAGTGCTTTGAATGTTCAGAGTAGAAAAGCATTGTATAAGTACCAGCTCATTGACCATGATCTAAATTTGTTTACATATCATTGGTCAACAGGATATAAAAAGTGCATGTTAGAATATTCAGTCAAATCTGATTTTTAAATATTGCCTAAAAGTCTGGTGGCTTTTGATACAAATACATTTTTTAAAAGCTTTTCCCCATCAAGGTTATATTTCTACCACCTTGCTGTTGTGAAATTATATACAGTACTCACAAAAAGTTAAGGATAATCAGCTTTTGGGTGAAATTTCAGGATGCACCTAAAATGCACTATAACCTTTACATGTGAACTTAATTTGACCTTCTCTACACTTTTGAATGCACATTTCGTACTGTTTGGTGTTTCAGTGCTTTTTTGCATAACTTGCTGTTCTCTAACAAGGTGCTTACCAGCAAAATCCACACATGGCGTTTGATACATGAATCAACCAATATATTTTCTGGTTCAAATAGAATTGGTATTTAAACAGTCCTCTTCATCACGTTGTTCACATTTTGACATCTGGAGACCAAGACGACACCTAACATCTGATCAACAGTACCTCGCCATTGTGAGGGTTCAAACAGGATGTTCTCAGAGGGAAGTGGCCACTGAACTTAGAGGGTCACAGAGTGTCGTCAGCAGGTTGCAACAGAGATAAAGAGAGACCGGGAGAGTCACAGAAGTCAAGCAGTAATTGATGGACAAGGGCACATGACAAGTTATTGAGACATTAACATTTTTGTTCTGGTATACCCACCACTGTTGTTGGCTTTTGTTTCAATAAATTGTTTAAAATGAGGAAATCACCACTGCATGCTTCTCCTTAAATGCCCTACTTTCATGATATAATATCACTGTAGTGAAAACTTTTCATGTTTTCCATAAATTTCATCCAAAAGCCAAATATCCTGAACTTTTTGCATGTAGTGTATATACACCATTGTAACAGTACATACATGACATAAATAAGGATAATGTGCCCACTTTAAGCACTATCAAATGAAGCAGTGGAATGAGGTGTGCAAGTCTTCATTGCTGTGCCTGACAACCTTCTGCGCTATCAAGTTGTCCCAGAGTTCATGTTAAAGAAGTTATATTTTGTTGCTCCCCTGTAACATGTGGTTTTCTGCATCCACACCACCATGTTACAGACTGCACACCCTAATCACTTAATAGCATACACTATATACAGTAGATCAAAGTATTGCACTACTGAGTCCAGGTGTTTCATTCAGTCCCATTGCCACAGGTGTATAAAATCAAGCACCTATCTACTGTATGCAGTCTGTATTTACAAACATTTGTGGAAGAATGGGTTGTTCCAAAGAGCTCACTGTTGCAAAAAGTCAGGTTGCAATTTTTTTCATTCTCGATATTCTACTGTGAGCAGTATTATTAAAAAGTGGAAGCATTTAGGAACCACCACAACTTAGACACAAAGTATCAGACCATGTAACATTATGCTCACTCACTAACTGTAAACCTCCTCAAGCACTAACATCAGCACAAAAACTGTGCACCAGGAACTTCATGGCTTGCTGCTCGCAAACCTGACATCACCAAGCACAATGCCAAGTGTCGAATGGAGAGGTATAAAGGACGCTGCCACTGCACTCTGGAGCACTGTAAATGTGTTCTGTGGACTGGCTAATCATGTTTCTCTGTCTGGCAGTCTGATGGGCAAGTCTGGGTTTGGCAACTGCCAGGAGAACATTATCTGCCTGACTCCATTATGCCCAACTGTAAAGATTTGGGGAGGAGGGATAATTCTATGAGGCTGCTTTTCTGGGACTGACCTGGTCCCCTTAGTTCCAGTGAAGGGAATCTTAACGCTTCAACATTTTGGACAATTCTATGCTGCCAAGTTTGTGGGAATAATTTCAGGAAGGCCCTTTTCAATTCATTTCCAAGTCTCACCAGTGGCAGAGAATTGACACATGTTGTAATAACAATGTTACCAGAGTTTTTTTTTTGTTTTTTCAGTAAACTGATTGAGCCATATTATAGTTTTGCTTTCCACTATCCATCAGAAAAAAGCTGTATTTTTTGGCTGTGACAATGTTAAATTGCATAGCAGAATGCCAGTTTCAATATTTCACCTATGGCAGGATAAAATGGACATAGTGGGCAGACATGCATTCACATTCACTCAGTTCCACTCAATAGATTGGATGCTTGAGGACTAAACAGGACCTCATAACCTCATCTCATTTCCATAGCATTCTCGGACAGGGTTGTTTCTAATATGAAACAAAAACATCAGACTCTGCATTGTGATGGTTATTTGTGATCTCTTGAATGTATTTCCTGCAGCATTCAGAGTGATGTATTCATATTCATATTAATGCTAGAGGTCAGGATGAATTAGAGCCCATTTTAAGGGATTATACAGTAAAGAATCACACAAGGAACCAGAAGTGCCCCTGTCCTCAATCGCCTCTTATTGTGGAGCAAAATCAATTTGTGTCTTATTCACAAGTCAATGCATGTTTTTTGCTATTAAATCTGTGGTAATTTACCTATTTAATAGGTGATATTCCTGTTTGCCATTTAAATGTCCTACTTTTACCTGCCAGGAATAAAGTAAATTCTTCACCAAAGAAAGATGAATATGTATGAGTGACACATTTTTTGCGACTTCAAAGTTTAGGAGTTGAATACAGAATGAATGTAAATATTCATGCAAATGACCACAATAAGAGCTCTTATGCAGTTTTCTTTGAAAAACAAAACAAAACTCAAGAACAAAATGATCACTACATTGTAAAATTTAAACGAAGGCAGGAAAAACCACTCATCACAGTGTGAATAGTTTCGTTTGCAAGTGTAATGAAGGTCCAACGCACGAAAGATAGAAATATACACCATTCAGCACTGAACTGAATACTTTTTCTGTAAAGGACATTATACAGCTGGTTGATCATGATGTCGTGCTTCTTTATGCTCCCTGCATATCAAGAATGCAGTTCTGTCTGTGACCTCTAGAAGAATCCCAAATCTCCCTTCAGTCTTTTGGTAATTTATGATGTTTGTTTACAGTCCATTACACATCCCAAGGACACAACATTTGTCTTTAGGCCACAGCATGGCTGCAGTTCAGCTGGAGAAGGATGGCCTGCGGGGTATTCTGACCACATTATATGTGTTCAGTCCTGGTGCATCAAAACCAGGGGACAAACCCTGCTTATTAAACACATAGAAGTTAAATAATTGGCCATCTTGGGCTTCCAGGGACACTGAAGCTGTTCCAACGCGCAAAACACAAGGGTACTCTTTTTCAAACACCACTTTGAACACACGATCAACCAGATAGTTAAGTTTTATTGTCCTGTACTTCTCTGGGATCAGCTCTTCAATCTGAGGACCAAACTGCTGCATGATCAGGACTCCGTCTGGCCCGACTTTGATCTCATAGAAGGTGATGTTGCTGTAAGTGAAAAAGCCAATGTAATGATCTGGGTTTGGAGGAGCAACAAGGACCTTCTTGGCCTCCCTGAAGGCTTTTTCTATAGCTGGGATAATGTAGTTGTAGGCCTTTGTGACCACATCGTGTTTCTGAGACCGGCTGCCTGCCATGAGCACCACTAGGCCAAGCTTCAGTCTGGGAACCAGGGAGAAAGTGGCTGAGTAGCCATCCAAATCTCCATCTTTACGCAACACTTCATAGCCCATCAGCTCATTCACCTCCCATGGTGTCCCAGTACGGTTGGCAAAGTAATCCTTATCACACCTGAGCAGCGGGGTCAGCATGATCTTCAAAGAGTCTGGCTCCAGCAGCTTGCGATGATATGCACCCAGCAGCATCATGGTGAGCTTGGCTAGGTCTGCAGCTGTTGAGAACATCTGACCAGAAGGCCGGTACCAGCCCAGGTCATAAAGTGGGGCAGGTTTCCCATTGGAGTACACTCCAACAGCCAGTTGGCTCTGCATCCCCGGGGTGAGGTCAAAGCCAGTGTCTTCCAACCCTAACCGGTCCAAGATGTTTTCTGTGATCCATCGCTGGTAGTCAACTCCGGCCACTCGCTCTGCCATCACATGAGCGAGCAGAGAGAAGGCGAGGTTACTGTAGTGACATCTGGAAAAACAGAAAAATAAGAAATTAAGTGACTTTTCTTGTCACAACATGTGGCTGTTTCTCAGCCCTTTTTATGCCACACCTGTGTTCAATCAGGAATTAGTCTCCCCAGTTTATATACCTGCAGTTGTTCTCCTTTCATTTGTCAGATTTTTTATTTTATTGCTTAAGTTTTTCAGCATTAATTATTCTTATCTAGTGTTCTTGTTTCTTTTGTACAGCCTTCTGGATTGTTTAATAGAGTTTGACTTTTTCTGCTCCCCTGCCGGATGCATATTGCCTGCCTTACTGTGTATGATATTCAGCTGTGTTTTGGATTCAAAATGTGGATTTTTGATTTTATCTGGGTATGTGCTCCATTTGGGTCCTCCTCCTGTGGAAAAGTTACATGAATATTTGCTGAAATACTCATTCCCTTTCTTGCCACAGTTATCTTTTCTCACATGTAGCACGCAGCAACAAATAGCCTGTTTCAGCCATATTCCCACAACTAGAAATACAGGTGAGTGAGGTGGCACAAGACAGCTGCTCACAAGCAAAGAATGCACTAGAATATGAACTGTTCTATTTACACAATGCGACATCACACAGACTTTGTAATATGAGCTGTTAGGATTTTACCACTTGCACCTTTTGGATGAAGTCTAAAAAAGTTTTGGCCTGGAAAGCATGTGTAAAACTGGTTATACAGATTTTAAAAAAGGCAAATAACTTATCAGACTCAGCTAGAAGGTAAACAAATCAGACTTCAGCACTTCTTAAACCCTATATCCAGGCCCACATGAAATCTGTTCCCACAAAACTCTGCAGGTTTTCCACAGATTTTCCACAGCATTTGAAGAGGCGCATCCTGCTAGGCAATTTCTTCCTCCCTGTCACTGGTGTATGGTGCTGTGACTTTGATCAGTGTCCTCAAAACATGTCCTGAAATCTTCATGATGAAATTAAATGTTACATTCAAAAGCTAAGGTAAACTGAAATTCATTTGGTATTCGTATTGGTTGGTATTGTGCCTCCATGGCAAAGGCATTAAGTTTTCGCCCCCCGCTGGGGTTAATAAAGTATTGTGATTCTGATACCTATGACAGGTTGACACTCTGATAACGTTTACGAGATTGTGGAGTTAAAGGTGAAGGTCACACAGGGTCAGATATAAGGTGGAGGCATATTAACTGAGTTCTACACATTTCATTTAATCTCAAAACTAAACTGTAAAAATGATCAAATAAAAGTTGCTTCCAGAAACTCAAATGATGGACCGTTTCTTGGCTGAAAGCAGTGACTTTAACTAAGCAGGGCCCAATTCCAAAAGGCTACTCTCCAGTGGGTTTCACAAAAACACAGTGTGGTGTCTCAGGTATTAAAATTTAATTTGAAAAAATCTCTTTACTTAAAGGTCAGATACTTTAACAATCATTCCAGAATGTAGAGACAGGTGGAAATATCCAATTAAACTTGACATTAAATTACACAACCTCCTCATGTAAAATCTGAATAGCATCAAGAGGGAGGTATTGTAAGTACACTGCCCTCATACTTATACTAATACAGATAACAGAACGCAGTTCTAAATTGCAAGTGATGTGAGACATAAGCAACATAATTTTATCTTTGCAGTGCAGGGACACTCGTTTGCTCAGTCAGAAATTACACATTGACACAATGATGTCTGCATAATAAAACAAGTCTTACTTGGTGCCTGGATCTGCGACGAGGACATCATCTTGTAGCAGATTGATTGCAGACTGGGTTTTGCCTTTCCAAAGCAGATTTGTAGCCCGGAGCCTCCTGGGCAGGCCTGGATTAAGCCATAATAAAACAGTGGTAAGAACAACAGTAAAACTAGCAAATATAAATAAAAAAGGTGATTTGTATTATTATGCTTTAGATGTCTTCACTTTCTATTTCACGCTAAGGGTTTTTTCATTTGCCTTATAACAGCACTTTCTTGCTAAATGAAAAATTCAAAGTTCACTATACATGATTATTATGTTGAGCTTTTATGGCTTGATGACAAACTGTGTGACAGGAGGATTTCTAAAGATGTATTATCTGGTTTTGACTCAGACGTGTCTATTATATTTTAATTCACTACACAGACTGAAGTGTTATTAACTGAACACATCTTCAGGTAAACAGGCTCCTGTTTATGCATGACCAATGCAATTCTTGTTTGCTGAATGGATATTATCAATCTAAACAGCTCCAGAATATTAAATATCTTCACTAATGCAAGGTGCTGTTTTTCATTATCTACAGCACCTGTGTATGTCAATATAAGGCAAACAGCAAACAATGAAAATCTTAGAGATGTTTAAGTTTGGATAATTTTGTCATGCTTTAGCAGGATGAAAGGAGGTTTTTAAAAAGGGCATGGATCCAAAACCAGTTTTAAACATGTTGGTGGCTTTAAATGGCAATGAGAGATGTCAGACTAATTAAACCTGCGTATGTTTTTTTTGTCCCTCCAACTTTTTCCTCCATTATTTAGTGGTCAGAAAATGTCACAAAACAGTATGTGTTATGGTTTTGAGTTTTGTTTGTTTGGCTTTGTATGGTTCTGTGTTTCTAGCTTTTACAGCTTTGACATTCTTGGTTTTATGATTGCCATTTCATCACTTGTTTGTTTAGTCTCTAGTTGAGCCTTGCCTTTGTTTATCTCTGTCTTTGCGTCCTCGTTTATGGTTGTATATTCTAGAGTAGTCTTGTTTATGTTTGTTATTTTGTTCATCAGATGTTTCCCTGCTATGTTCCTGTCTCCCTTAGTTCTGTTTCCAGTAGTTTTGTTTTACTTTCCTTCCTTGCCTCCCATGTTCTTCATGTGTGTATTTTGTCACTGTGCTTAGGTTGTCTTTGTGATTCTCTTTCTTTCATGTCTTTTGACAAGTTTAGTTTTGTGTCGTGTTTTCAGTGGTGTTTGTTTCCTGTTTTATTTTGTAACCTGTCTTGTCTCATGCATTGTGCTTGGTTTTACTTCCTGCCCTTGATCGTTACCGCCTATGCTCCTCTCCCTCTTGTTTCTTGTTTGCTTGTCAAGTCTGTGTGTATTTATACCCTTTGCTGCCTCTTCTTCTTTTTTGTATCATTGGTCTTTCCCCATCAGGTCTTGGCTGTGTCAGTGAGTTGTCTGCATTGCTGGAGCGTTGGCTTCATACCATGTCAAGTAAAGTTCCTGCCAAGTCTCGTCAAGACAAGTTTAGTTTCTAACTTGTCTTTTGTTTCCAATGTTTTTTGCATTCTTGGACTTTAATCAGCTTTTAAATAAAGCTTGCTTTGTGTGTTCATAAAACCTGCATCCTGGAGTCCTGCATTTGGGTCTTCTCTCCTTGAGAGTTTAAAATCCAGACATATTCAATTTATTGTGCCATGGAAAAGCAGCAAGTTCTCCATTTTGACACAATATCAGCAGCTTTACTGCCATTTGACTAATCAATTAATAAACTATAAGTTCCAGCTCAGGAATCGGTCAACAAAAGAAAACTGAAAATGTACCTTCAGCTGCTTCCTTTTATTCTCCCCAAGGGGTTGCCAGAGCGGATTAATCCACATTGGTAATTTGGCAGCATTTTTACACAAGATGCCCTTCCTGACGCAATCCTCCACGGCAAGAGGGGCTTGTGTCCCCACCTGGACTCGAACCAGGGACCTTTTGCTTGTAAGGCGAATGTGTAAACCACTACACTACAAAAGAACGCCAATTCCCAGAAATGTTGTTGAGTGAAACAAAGATGGGAGGAAATTACTTAAAACCTCTTTTCCCCCCTCTCTTCATTACCCTGTGTCTTTGATTATAAATTCATCCCAAAAGTAGAAATCAGCAATTTTCTTCATTTTCTTTTGCTTTATCTTAAGAAATTAATGTTGTTTGCACAATCAACTGCTTTCTCCTCCTAAAAGGCCTGTAAGGCCTTCTAAGACTTGTTTTTTGAAGCTGATAAGGACTCTAAAACTGGTCTCATGATGTCTATATTTCTGGCCTTTTTCATAGGCTGCAGAATATTGACACTATCTGCATTTAGACTGGTTCCCTAGAAACATCGCTTTCACTGTGCAATTTAGTCTGTCACAAAAATACCTGGGAAAATAAAAACTCACTTGCAAAACTGACACAGGAAGAGGACAGTGCTTTTGTTTTTTTAACTATTAGTAGCTTTCCATGGTGAGATGAAATAGGTGACATTTGCTTAATGGAGAGACAAGATATTATTTCTACTAGATTGGTCACTGACAAAAATCAGCCTGATATAAGTGGGTGCTTCAAAACAGAAAGCTATATAGTCAAGTTGGGCTGTGACAAGGTTGGGTGGTTCACTGAGTTCCTCCAAGTTTTATATTCAAGACATGAATTATAAGTAAGGACAGATCTACAGTTTTGAAACTGCAGCCTAATTTCTGTTTTTTGTTAGTTTTTTTTTTTTGGACTGACAAAACTGATGCAATTTTGTACAAAACAAAGAAACAGAATGCTGATTTGTTGAAGCATATGGTTTAGTAGTAACATGACAAGGCTGCCTGGTATTGAGTGATATTTTCATTTTATTGTAATGTACTGTAGAATACATAGTTACCTGAGAGCTGACTGGCCATCCTCCTTAGGGTGACCGAAGAGGAGCGGATCTGAACCTCCCCGCTGTCAAGAAATATCAAACCATCTGTCACATATTTCAACTCAGAGTCTCGCATCTTCCCCAGAGGGTTTTTGATAGTGAAGTTCTCCACGTATTTCTCCAGAGGGTCATCTAGGGAGCCAATCTTCCCATCCTCCCACAGTCTGTACAGCATCAGAGTTGGGAAAATTTTTGATAAGCTGGCAATTCTGAAAAACAGAAAACAAAGCAACATATTTTTTATAGGACCAAACTAACTGAAATTGAAGTTTATTTTATTTTTTAAAAATAAAGGCACACTGATGGACAATTTTTGTTTCTGTTGGGATATATATATATACGTATAGTCAAACGGCTTTAATTTGAAACTATTGGGCTTAAAAATTACAGAAGAGAACTGTTATGACTTTGGTTTTATTACATGATTTCAAGTAAGTACAAATCCACCCATATTCTTCTGCTTATCCAGTTCAAGGTTGCAGGGAGGATGGATCCTACCCCAGGTTTCACAAAGCAAGAGGCAGTGTATACCTTGGATAGGTCACCAGTCTATCACAGAGGTAATGAAGGGAGACAAACATTCATCCTCACACTCACACCTGTGACAATTTAAAATTGAATAACCCAAAAAGTATGTCTTTGGACTGTAGGGGGGGAGCTGGAGAAGAAAGAACACATTAAAAATCCATACAGCTCCCAGTTTGTACTTTTGAGACATCCTCTCTACTTTTAAGATTAAGCTTAAAACGTTCCTATTTGATAAAGTTTATAGTTTGGTTCTGGGCCACCTGATCCAGCCCTTTCTTCAATAATGTTGTGATATGCTTAGGCTTCTGGGGGACTTCCCATGATGATGCATTGAACATTTCTTCTCCACCCACCTCTTTTCACCCCCTATGCATATTCCACTGCTGCTTGCCATATTCCTTGTCTCTCTGCACTCTCCTCGATCTCTTCTCTTTCCTCTCACCCCCCCAACTGGTCAAGGCAGATGCTGCCCCTCCCTGAGACTGGTTCTGCTGAAGGTCTCTTTTTGTTAAAAGGGAGTTCTTCCTTCCCACCGTCATCAAGTGCATCTGATTGTTGATTGTTGGGGTTTTTGCTCTAATATTGTTGGGTCTTTACCCTACACTATAAAGGACCTTGAAATGTATTTTATTTTGAGTTGTTACTATATAAATAAAACTTAATTGAATTGAACTGAATAGAAGTGAATTGAAATGAATTAAATTGAAGTTGCTACTCATTGCTTGACAACCTTACAGTTTGAGAAGACCTTGAAAAGTAAATAAGTATAGTTTTCAGAATCTTGTCCTATTCTCTTACATTAACCCAGTCACAGGGGCCACACACAAGTGTACTCCTAGAGCTAGTCTCAAGCCCGGGTAAATGGGGAGGATTGTGTCAAGAACTGCATCCGACGTAAAATCTTTGTCAAATACAAACATAACACATGTTACATAACACATGATCCACTGTGACGACCCCTAACAGGAGCAGCCGAAAGAAGAAGAACTATTCTCTTACAAACAGGCTGATCCTTCCAAAAATTCATGCTGTGTACAAGGAGTTTGAATTTTGAGTTAATTTACATTTCTCTGTGTTTTGTATTTTATTTCATACTTGAAATGATATGTGATAAAGTTATATTTTGAATTATATTCTACACGAAATGGGATAAGGACTTTGGTCTTGCTGGTTATCGTAAGATCTGGACTTAAACCTACTGCAAATTTGGGGTTTCCACATTTTTCTCCCTGATATATTCTGTACTGATACTTATGTAGACTAAATGGAGTACCTGTAACACAAGTAATCCCCCCCCCCCCCCCCCCCCCCCCCACCCCCCCTCACCACAAA
>VUQH01027130.1:4677-18945 GCA_015106775.1 Etroplus canarensis
CTTCCTTCTCCTTGTGCTCTTTGTATTTTTCTGGGTTTTTCTGGATTTCTGTTTATATGCATGTTGAACATACACTTGGACTTGGTATGCACCCTAATACGGACTTTTTTTCTGTTTACTTCGTTATGTCTGATTTTTGAGTTCTACATTTGGGTCCTTTAGCCTGCCAAACTAGATAAAGGAGCAGCAGAGTTGCTTCCAGGTCTCTTTTTGAAACCACAGGCATCTCCCCTTGCCGGAACATTAAAATAATGCAGTTTTAGCATTGGCTTCATCTTTAAAAGCAGGAAATTACATGCATTTTATATATGCAATTTATGATCATAGATTAAACCAGCCACAGGGGCCCACAAGCCAGTGTACTCCTAGTGCCGGTCCCAAGCCTGGGTAAATGGTAAGGGTTGGAAGAAAGGGCATCCGGCATAAAAAATTTGCCAAATCAAATATGCAGATTCATAACTAGATGATCCGCTGTGGCAACCCCTAATGGGAGCAGCCAGAAGAAGAAGAAGAAGAAGAAGAAGAAGAAGAATTTATAATCATAGACTGGCTAAATACAATGACTTAAAGGACCCCCACCCACCCAGCCACACACACACACACACACACAGATTTTTAAAGCTGATCCAGTTGGCTTTAGTCATTTCATCCTCAATACTTTTCAAAAGGCCAAACAAGTGCAACAACCAGCAAGAGAAAATATTAAATCCAGAAATTATCAGTAAGTATTGTTTTGTTTCTCTGCTGCCAATAGCAAAGTATTTCAAATAATTATTAATAGGTATAGCCCAATATAATGATTCCATTCAATACAGATGAGTCTGATCCTGAAAGACGGGGAAAAGATAAAGGGACACAGAGTGAGCAGTGAGACACAAACAGAATCATAAGAACGGAACTACTTTGAACTAACTAGTTATCTAATTTCCTCCACTGTAAGAAAATGTTTTTTGTTGAGCGTGAAAATCCTTGCTTTAATCTTGGCTGAACTGAAGAAGGAAAACTGGAGGAACGTGTCAGTGCCCCATCTGCCCAGCCCTAAACATCACCATCTCCACCATGTCTCTGTCCTATGTCAGCCTGCCATAGTGAGGCTGAGCTGTTTTTCAGGTTGCAGTCAGTGGCAACATGGTTTTTTTCATTATTCTTATAAAAACGGATATCAAAATGTGTGCCCACATTTAAAACAATAAACTTTAACAATGACAAAACATTGTTTCTTTTATTTTGTTAACATTAAAAGAATACATGTCTTTGTTAGAGTTTTTTTTTTTTTCATCACAAAATTATGTTGTATCAACTAGCAGAGGTAAATGGTAAATAGGAACCATGAATGCTGCCTTGCTAATTATAAAGATTACCAGGGAACAGGATTGAAAAGGGAGCAAGAGGAATGTGACGGCTCACCAATCACTCTCTGAAGCTCAGGGGTTAAATTGGGACCAGACACCATAACTGAGTAAATGAAAATACACTTTACACACCATAGCTATGTTACAGCCCTGGATCATTGCACTCCTTTCTCTAAGGCCAACAAATTCTGTAATGATTCTGTATGGGTTGCTCCCTGCCATTAAACACCTTGTTCTTCCTGCCATGTTAACTGCTCCTGCTTTGTCCGACATTTTTTATTTGTGATTTGGATTTAAAAGCCAAACTTTCTGAATGGAGCAATACTACTAGAAGTATAGAAGGAAAAAAGGACCAAGTCCCATAAACTGGTTGCTCAAAAGTTAATCTCTGTAGCTTTATGTATAACAATTAAAAACACTGACATGTGATTTATATGTTCAGTGATGGGTATCTTTAAAACATACATACAGGGGCCATGGAATCATCCAGAGAAGGGCTGCTAATTGCAAACAGTTCCAAGGGCTACACCTGGAATCTGTGTGTAACAGATGTGTGGAGTAAAACAGAGCATTCTTTACCGTCAGATCCTGTATTAATGAAGCTACTGTGGCTGTGCCATCTGCCTCTCAATTTTATGAAGCACGTATCGTTTCTGCTGCAGGGATATCTCACACAGGCAGCTGTGGGCAACAAACAAGACAGAAGTGTACTTGTTTTTCTGGTAAATCCTAAGTAACATTTACTGACACCTGAACATCATGATTGAGAGATTCAGACATTAAAGCCACACGCTTGAGAGTTGCTATAGTCAAATTGATAGCTGCATTTTGACAGACCTTTCCAATATATCAGGTAATGCAAAGGAGAAGTAAAAGAGCCAAAATAAATTAAATTTGATTTGCGATGTTGGAGGGCTACATGTGTGCGCTTCTGCTGACAAAAGGAGGCTTTTGAACTCTGCAATTTTTGCTATTTACCCATCTCAGTGCAGGGATGTGATGACAAGCCAGAAAAGAGATGCACTCCCCTTTCCACAGGTGATATACTAACCAAAGATAAAAACTTATGGGCTTGCACGGATCAATTACCTACTGTGACTGGAAAAAAAAGACATTTAGATTGAAGATTAAATGCTTGAATTGGCAAACTAGGCTGAGATGCCAGTAAAGTTTACTGTTTGGCAATTCAAGCGAAGGATGTTTTAAGTATCCAGTTGGCTCACCAGCACAGTCGAGCAGAATATATTACTGTACAAACAGCCCACAAGCCACTTCACTGTGTGCTGAGTTTAGTGGGCCATACTAACAGACCCAAAAGAAGCCACTGTTTTGTTATTTCACCTGTACTTCAAGATGTTATAATGAAGGGATTTTAGTGATTCTTGTCAATATACGTATAAGAAGTCTTCAAATAATCCTTTCATGTTTTTTTAAATGAATTTGCAAAACAATAGGCATTTCAAAAACATTTTCAGTGCAGCCTCTGCTGATTCATAAAATTTAGAGAACATCAGTTTAACTTGGAGGATAGGAGGTTCAGTGGCCTAAATGAAATAGTAGTGCATCTCATCAGATGAGATATCATTAAAAATGTGTTTTTTATTTAATTAAAAAAAGTGAACTTTCATATTCTATATTCATTTAATGTAAAGTGAAATATTTCAAGCTTTTTAAAAAATGTTGATGATTATAACTGATAAGAGTCAGAAAGCCAGTATCTCAAATTATTAGAATATTTCATTTCCAGTTTGAGTCAGTTATGATTCAAGCACTCCAAATACTTTAAAGCTCTCGGTCTAGCTCAGTCCACACAGCCACGATCAAAGGGAAGACTGCTGACTTGACAGCTGCCCACATGATGATCAACAACACCCTCCATGAGGAGCGTAAGCCACAGAGGGTCATTGCTGAAAAGGCTGCCTGCTGGCAGAGTGCTGTGTTATAGTATATTAATGGAAAGTTGACTGAAAAGGAAAAGTGTGATAGGAAAAGGTGCACAAGCTACAGCGATGACTGCAACCTTGAGAAGATTGTCAAGAAAAGTCGATTCGAGAACTTGGGAGAGCTTCAGTGAGGCTTCTGTCAGTGTATCAACAGTCACCACAAACAGACTTACAGTACAACATGTTTTTGTACCAATCCATCTGGAACGTTTTTGCATAATCCTGCTAACAAGCAGAAAACAGAACCAAAAACATAAACTCTTTGGTAATTGAAGAGTGGAGAGGCATGGAATCCAAGGTGTTTAACTCCAGTGTAAAGTTTCTTTGGCCTGTGATGATTTGGGGTGCCATGTCATCTGCTGATGTTGGTGGTGGCTGGTCCACTGTATTTTATTGAGTCCAAAGTCAATATAGCATCTAGGAGGATTTTAGAACACTTCATGCTTCCATCTGGTCTATTTCCTTCTCCAGCAGGACTTGGCACCTTCCCTAAACCTATGACTAAATGTTTTACTGAACGTATTATTACTGTGCCTGACTGGCCAGCCAACTCCCCTGACCTGAGCCCCATACAGAATCTTTGGGGTACTATCAGAAGGGGGATGAGAAACGCCAAACTACTAAAATACAGACAAGTTGAGGGCCACTATCAAAGCAACCTGGACTTCAATAACACCTTGCCTCACAAGCTAATCGCCTCCATACCACACATGAATGCAATAATTCATGCTAAAAGAGCTCCAACTAAGTATTGTGTGTATAAATGAACATACTGTTTGATTGATCTTTAGAAATATTCTAATAATTAGAGATCCTAGATTTCTGATTTCCATGACCTATAAGACATAATCATCTCAATTAAACAAAAAGTGTCACCATTTACCCACAACGAGGGACTCAAGGTGCAGAGCACAGTTAAAATGCATAAAGTATTTAATAGAAAGCTATTGCTGTACACAGTGAGGTGGTGAATGGTGCTCAATGGGGGTTCTGGTGCTAAACTAAGTCCAAGTGGTGTGGGAGATCGGTTAGGGCAATTTTCTCCAGTGAAATAGGGGGTTACGGGCTGGTGAAGGGCTCCAGGGTGTCAGGGTTCTCCAGAGAGGGGGAGGATCCAGTGAAACTTGAGGCAGGTTCCAGTCAAGGTTCCAGGACCAGAGACTAGAAGAGGAGAAGAACAGGCAGGTGATGAGAAAGGTGAAGCTATAACAGAAATAATCTGACGTTTATTGTGGTTACATTCTAGCTTGGCCTCTCTTATTATTGTACAATAGAGAACGATCTGGCGATGGGTGGAAACCCAAGACCAACTTAAATCCCCTGCTCCAGCTAAGGTTCATGGCAAACAGGTGTGCCTGTCAACCACCTGTCTGGACTCACCCACTCCTGCAATTAGGCAGAGTTAATGCCAACCACCCTGCACACCTACATGAGATGGAGAGAGGGAGAGAAAGAGATGATAGAGATGAGTCCACACCTGGAGGACAGGAAACCATGACAAAAAGTGAAAATTTACCTTTTAATCAATTTTTTTTTAGATGCAATAGTACATATCTTCTCTCTGGTCTCTTTTTATACATTCGAACACTTTCTCTCCTCAACCTTTCAAAAATAAATAAATACATAAAAAAAGACAATCACAAATAACACAGTTCCAGCACATAAGCAGCATATCAGTGCAATTTGTAACCTGTGTTTATTTGTTTAGTACATGCAGGGGAACTACAACCCCAATGTGTTCCTGATTTTAGGCATTCCTAAAATCTCACTTCATGAAAGTACACAGATTCAAGCAACCAGCTGTCTTATTCAGGTTGCTTCTCGATGACTCTCTTCAGTGCTCAATAACAGTAGTTGAGCAGTTTCATAAATAGATTTTCTTAAATTTTATATCCCATTAAGATTTATTGATGCTGAGTGGGAACATCTGTGTCTGGCAGATGCTAGGTTTTAATTCTGTCTATGAAACATAAATGTTGTGATGTGTTCTCAGTACAGGATGAGTGGTCGACCTTGAAGCACAAACACTCTGACTGACTGTCGAGATGCATATCACGTGGATTTCTGTGAGGCCCTGTGGTCTTATTGGAATGTGAGATCATGCTCAGTAAAGAGTGTCTGCTTCATCATAACTTCAGGCTTGAGTTCTCATGCAGTAAATCAGATATGAGCTCCTGCAGTGAACCCTGGAGTGATCGATGCAGGTCATATCACAATGGCTAGTACTCTGCCCCACCGTTAAAAGTGTAGGTACGATTTAAATGACATAGGGTAGTTGACACATTTATTGTTAATGTAATTTGTTATCAGTCTAGGTTCACATTGTTTTGTTTGTGTTTAAAGTTTCATTCATTATTACTTTTCTTTGAATTTATCTCTGAAGCATCTGTTGTGAGATATTAAATATAATTTATTTACCTGATTTATTCATCAAACACCATAGAAATAGTCACATGACTAAAAAGGTGGTTACTCAGTTTATTATTCTACCCCACACAGTACTCTTTAATGCACAATTCTCTGTTTTCCATGGTAATTCATGTGAAACAAAATAATGATGGTGTGCGAGTTGGTGAATTTGTTGAACTGCATGTGTGTGTCTGGGTGTGTATGGGTGGAAATGGAAAAAGAAAGTGCTTTTTTCGACATATAGTCATGTGAAACAGAGTTTTCACAAGACTATGCGGTTCTATTAAAAAAAAAACGTATACCCCATGATTTAATAGTTTGCAGAACCACCTTTGGCAGCACTAAATTGAAATAATCATTTTCTTTTAATGACTTTATCAGTCTCTCACATTGTTGTTGTCCCACTCTTCTTTACAACTTTGCTTCAGTTCATTGACCTTTGCAGGCATTTGTTTATGCACAGCTCTCTTAAACATTTCAGCGGAGTTGAAGACTCAGCTTTCATTGGGCCATTCCAACACCTTGATTCTTTTCTATTAAGTCATTCTGTTATAGATTTCCTGTTGTGCTTGGGATCATTGTCCTGTTTCATGACCCAATTTTAGCCAAGGTTTCACTGTCAGACGGAACACATTTGACTCTAGAATACTTTGTATACAGAGACGTCCATGTTCAACTCAATGACTGCAAGTTTTCCAGGTCGTGTGTGTGCATCAAAACAAGCCCAAATCATCAGGCCTCCACCACCGTGCTTGACAGTTGGTATGAGGTCTTTGTGCTGATATGCTGGGGGGGGGGGGTCCAACTGTGGTGCTGTGCCTTACGGCCAAAAATCTCCACTTTGGTTTTGTCTGTCCAAGGAACATTGTTCCAGAAGTCTTGTGTTTTGTTCAGCTGTAACTTGCAACCCTTCAAAACAGTCCATTCTTGTTCAAATCTTTTTTTTTTATTTTACTGCTATGAACTTGAACATTTTTTTTAAATGAATTTTATTTGTGAACATCAATACAAACAAATAAGGCACCAATAGTTATTCAAGACATCTATATATACAAGGCTGAGCAAAAACAAACAGAAAGAAAAAGAAAAACAAACTAAACAAATAAATAAATAACAAAAGGCAGTGTAAAACATGAGAGAACAGGCACATACAGAGTAAACAAAAAGACAAATCCTGACCTGAATCTCAGATAGAGAGGAGGCCTCATCTTAAAATAAATTAAAATTACTGAATAATACAACTAATTTACAGGCTTTCTTGTCATTTACAGGTTTCAGCGATTTACTCTGGAGGTTAAGTTCATTTAGCCGTCTGTTTATACATGGTTTAGCTTTGAAATGTCTGCATTTGTGGAAAAAAAATTCCTAATAACAAGACAGTCCTAATAACAAAGCCTAGATTCAGATTCTCAACAATTACCCCATATTTAATTACAGTTGCTGTCAAATGAAGTAACTGAATTCCCCTGGAACTTGAACATATAACATGCTAGCTGAGGCCTGTAGAGCATGAGTTGGAGGTCTTGTTTTTTTGCACTTTTCCTGAGCGTTGCACAGTCTGACCTTGGGGTGAATTTGCTGGAACACTCTGGTAAGATTGTGGCATTGCGTTAACACACACCTGAATGCTTCACACCAGTTAAGTGCCAGACCTTTTGCTTTTATAGCGATACTCACACCACCTGATGATCAGTTGAGTGCATTTCACCTGACTGTTACTAAACTTCTTCATTCCTATGAAAGCACTAAGGGTGTACGTAGTTTTTCACTGCACTGCATAGATGTTAGTCATGTGAAAACATTCTTTGTCACATGACTGCACCTGGATTTTCCCTTCCATGGGGTTTCATTTTTTATGGGGG
Organism: Etroplus canarensis; assembly: GCA_015106775.1. Lineage (NCBI taxonomy): Eukaryota > Metazoa > Chordata > Actinopteri > Cichliformes > Cichlidae > Etroplus > Etroplus canarensis. The sequence goes on from VUQH01027130.1 coordinate 12,244, forward strand.
ATGTATATGAAAATTTAACTTTGATTTCACAAGAATGACACAGAAATCAAGAAAATAATTTGTTCATTTTCTCTTCAAAAAACACAATATGTTATGTCCCTTTTTAATTTTGTTCTGATGCCCAAATAATGCAATTTTTACCAGTAACTATAATGTGACTCAAACAGTAATTTGTTCCACTGCTTTATTACATTTGAAATTGCTTGGTACTACAGCACAAACCAGGCAGAGGTATTATATAGGAGGTGTAAAACATCCTGGAGGTTGCTTTTTTACAATAGTGGATTCCCAGACTTAAAGTTATTTATCAGTGAGGCGAGGTAATCTTAGTGTCCATGCCTCACTGATGTTTTGATAGGTGTCACATTGAACTGTTCAAGTTCATGCAATGTTAGAAGTTGTGACGTCAGAAGGGTCAGTAGGATAATCTCAGTTATTATGTGTGAAAGCCCATTTTCACATAATCTGCTCTGAGAATGTTTAGAACTGGGAAACATCAGTCAGATCCATGCGCATAAGCTCATGTGATGTACTCATTCAAAACTGCTTAGGATTGTAAAACTGGCAACCATGTGGAGTCACCCATCATCATAAACAGATGTTTTGTAGCTGCGCACAAAAGCCGCAGGAGTCACAATGAAAATGAAGAGATCATGCGAGTGCAAGGCATAGGGGAAAAGGGGAACAGGGTTCGCCAGATAAAGTAAGGTTAAATTTGAAAATGTACTCTCCTTGCACTTGCACTACAGTGAAAAGTGCTGTCAAGTACAGCCTACAGGAAAAATTAAGAGTGCAAAACAGTAATGAAGATGAGTGAGATTCATATTCATTCATCACTGTCCATGCAGTCAGAACTAAATTCGATTAATGTTAAGGATACCTCATGAGGTCAACACAGTGATAAGAACTTTATACACACTTAAAACACTTTGCATTGTTTTCCATCAGTATATATTCAATAATCCCAGAATGACAAAGGGAAAGAATATTTTTTAAAAATCTTTAACAGTAGTATACCTTCTTTTTTTTTCTTCTTTTGGCTAATTCCTTTAGGGGTCGCCACAGTGGATCATCTGCCTCCATCTCACCCTATCCCTTGCATCCTCTTCCCTCACACCAACCCTCCGCATATCCTCATTCACTACAGCCATGAATCTTCTCTGTGGTCTTCCTCTTCTCCTCCTGCCTGGCAGCTCCATCTACAACATCCTTTGTCCAATATATCCACTATCCCTCCTCTGAACATGTCCAAATCATCTCAGCCCTGCCTCTCTGACTTTGTCTCCAAACTTCTCAACCTGAGCTGTTCCCAATTCTAATCCTGTCCATCCTGGTCACTTCCAGCGAGAATCTCAACATCTCCAAGTCTGCCACCTCCAGCTCCACCTCCTGTCTTTTTGTCAGTGCCACCGTCTCCAAACCATACATCATAGCAGGTCTCACTACCGTCTTGCAAACATTCCCTTTCACTCTTGCTGCTATCTGTCTGTCACAAAGCACCCCTGACACTCGTCTCCACCCACTCTACCTCACCTGCACTCTCTTCTTCACCTCTCTTGTGCTCTGTCTGTTGTTTAACAGTAGTATATACAATAAAAAATCCTTGAGTTTTGTTCTTGATACTTTAGAAATCTAGCTAGTTTGTGTTCATAGAAATTGTCTTTTCCATTTTAATTCCCTGTATTTTTGTATATCATTTTACAATCAGTGTGTCTTTTGTAACATGATATTCTTGCTCATCTTCAGTCATTTTTTAGAAGTCTATGCTCTTAGATTTTGTTTATCACTTGAGATGTCAAACTTTTCATGCATTTGCATTTTTAACCTTTCAGTTGTTGTATTTGAGTTCTAGTCACTGTTTAGGGAGTTTATTTGTGGTTAGTTCCTCTTATCTTCAGCTTATCTTCATGGTTCACAGTTTCCCATTTCTATAAAGAATGCTTGTTCATGTTCTGTTTCTTCACTTGTTTGGAATTCATAAGATATTTTATTTTGATTTCCTGTTTAAGTTTTCTGTTTTAGCATTTAGAGTTTTGGATTACTGTCTTCTTCCATTCTATGGTGACCTGGTTTCCTTATTACATTATCAGGTCTATAGTTTCTGGTCATTTTAGGATTTTCTTGGGCTGTGTATTTTCTGAGGCTTTGTATTTTTAGTTATGGCTTTTTCTGAAGTTTTACTTTTAGTTTTATTTCTTCATTGTACTGATTGTCTTTACCTGTCTCTCATCATGCAGCTGTTTCTTCTCTCTAGGCCTTCAATATCTTTGTCTATAACAATTTAGTATTTGCTGGAATATCCCATGTTCCTCCCCTTTGTATGCCTAGTTTCCTGGATTTTGAAATTCTGTCCAGTTCAATGCTGGACTTGTTATTGTTCTTGGCTTTCAGTAATAATAAATGTTTTTTTTCTCTGTTTAGTGAAAGGTCTCTGGTTTTATTCCAGGTGGGGACACCCTCTCACCATGGAGGGTTGTGTCAGGAAGGGCATCTGGAGTGAAACCTCTGCCAAATAACCAGTGTGGATGACTCCATAGTGGTGACCCTTTGGGGAAAATACAAGGAAGCAGCCAAAGGTGAAAGCCTTCTCAGATTTCATCAGATTACATGGAAATGTCTGAACTGCCACCTTTAGGTCTATCTAAACCACACTTTGGCTGGCAAGCTCATGTACAGTCAGCCTTGTCCTGAATCCACTCCAGTGTTGTTTTGGCTGAATGCTTTGTTTCTCTGTAGTGTGCATGCTTCTTAAAGGATATCTCTGTGTTTGGACTCATTCATCCTTTCTAAATTCTGAAAATGTAACTATAAATGATCCTCCTGGCTTTTGGCTGATTTTTCTGTGTGGATGCCTTCTGTCCTGAGGTAAATGTGTGATGCAAAAAGATGTCCTCTTTAGAGGCTTTGTTTTTAATCCAAAAACTCTGAAGGAATCAGTGAAAGACAGTAATAAAAGTTAGCTGTTTTACATGTCACACTGTCCTGATTATGTATTAACACCAAATCTTATGTAAACATTTGATCTGAAATCTTCAGTCTGAATGATTTCAGTCAGATTGAGAATATGTGTTGATCTAACGGCATCCAATATAGAAACAATGTGTGCAGGTGGTTAACAGTACAAGGTATTCTTGAGAAAGTACTTGGCATTCTGCCCAAAGATGTCAATTTGCCTTCAACCTTAATATTCTTTTTCCTCTCATTCTCACAGCAATTTAACCAGGAAAGCTTTGGTATCTTATTTGCTCATTTCCCACTAGATGCTCTACCATAAAGGAAAGCTTGATGGATTTCTCCTGAGATAGTTTTCTTTCCAGTAGGTTCTCCCATCTCTGCAGAGGACTGCTGCAGCTCTTTTAGAGGGAGCAGTGGATCCTTTGTCACCTCTATGACCAAAGACATACTTTAATGGCTACTGAATTTCATTAGATAAGCAACTGTTTGGAGAGTCCTGGTGGTTTCAAATGTTTTCCATTTCACAATTATTGCAGAAGTTGTTATCCTGTGGACATTTAAAGCTATAGCAAAATTTTCTGCCTTTAGCTTCATCTAAATTTCCCCACAGTTTCATACTGAAAGACATTGTGAAACTTTATGTACACAGGTGTGCCTTCCTAAACCTTCTTTGATCAATTTAATTTGCCGCGGTGGACTCAAGTCATATCTTAAGACACAGCTTAAGAATTATAAACAGCATGCACCTGACCACAGCTTGAAGTTTCATAGCAAAGAGTCTCAAAATGAGTTCTTCTTTCATTTTGTCTTTCATATCTATTCATAAATATAGTACTACTACTTTTTCCATTCTAGGTTATTAAGTGTAGATTGACTGGAAACCACAAATGTATTTAGTTATAAAATTGAATTGTACATGCAATAAAAAGTGCAAAAATTGAAGCTTCGCAATACTGCCGGTGTGCTGTAAGACACCAGGAACAATCTGAGGCCTTGTGCAAAGCACTTTAAACTCAGTCAGTGGCATCCCATACAGGGTTGAGTTAATTCATCACTGTTATTCCTTTATAAACTGCCACATCAAAGCAAGGACAAGTCCAGAGCAAGGAAAAGGGGTAAGGGGACAAGGCCTTGAGGTCTTCCTCACTGTGGCTTGTGGGAGTTTACCAGTTTCTACTTTAGACACTCAGCGTGACAAGGAAAATCTGCCCATAAACAGCATTACATTACAATATTAGTCTGGTATATTAGTCTTATATTTGGAAAATTCAGAGGAGCAGAGGCTTTTTTTTCTGCAGGTCTGTCAGCTTAAAAAGTTATATTGGGGCAGAGTCATACAGTCATTTAATACAGCTTCAATAAAAGAATGTAAGAAATGAGTTTCATAAGGAGATTATTTTTCTTTAAATTGTGGCTTTTATAATGTGTTGTGTGAGCTGTGAGATCTGGAATAAACTCTGAAATGTTTCATTTTTGATTAGACAATTTGGAGTCCCCTTTTACCTAATTATGTTTATTTTTGATAAGTGCTGCAATGATTTTTTTTTTGGTTAATTTGATTAATTTAATTATACGCAGTTAAAACAATGCAATGGCAGTGCAGGGTATTTTTATTCGAGTCTTTATTTGCACAGAATGAACCTCAATGAGAGCAATTTCTCTTTTAAAGAAGGGTATTCTATACAGGGTCAATCCAATGGTATCTCCATTATAGTTATTTTGCAAAGGAGCAATAATTGACAGTTAGCAGAGATAGATGCTCGATATTCACACCCTGACCTTGTCATTGTGGTTGTTGATGTGTAATATTATACTGTAGCTTGCCTGGCTTTCATATGTGAAGTACTAGAAAATATTGCCTTTTATGGTTAGGTGGTAGGAGTACTAAAACAGGAATGAGAACCTGAGATGGACATGAGGTTATGGAGAAGTAATACTTTTGTATTTATTTAGCTGGAATATTATTTCATGTACGCTATCATCTCAAGGCTCGATAAATATATTTAACTATAATTAATATAAGTAGTCGAAATTCTGTCTACACTTAATCTGTTTTGATTTAAAATATAAGATCAGTAGGTGACTTTGCTTCTATAAGTCAAGCACCATCTTTTCAAGGTGCTCTGATTTCATCAATCCAAGGTGAGAATGGGTGATAGGATAGCAAATCTATTTCAAATAAACAGAGCACATTCACAGTTCATATTTGGCCAAACATGACTTCCAGAGTAAATATTCCTTGGCTGTTTTGGTTGTTTCATCACACAGTTTTCACCCTTCACTTGTCATCCTCTCCATTACAGGCTGATCATTTCTAATAAAGGCAAAAATGAATAGATTAATTTAATAAAATCAAATTATTTCTGTTACTGTTCAGATTCAACAGACCTTTTCTCAAGGTCCAGCACAGACTACAAACAAGTAATTTCAACAGAGCGTAGGAGCTGGAGGACAAGAAGTCAAGCACGAGAGGAGTTATCCTGATTCAAGCTTTAATGAAAGGAAAACAAATTGCTTAGCAGGAAAACAAAGTCACTGGTCATAAAGGACCCTGAAGCTAAACTTTTAATTTCCATCTTTGGAGACTATGTTTAAATTTTGGACAAGAGTGTGCTGAAGAGGGGAGGAGCGGGGGTTTTCTTTGTGATAGCTGAATGGTCACTTAAAGTCTTCAGCATATATGGAGCTGAAGCTGATAAGGATTAAGTCCTCCTTTAACCTTTGCACGTTTTAGTCTTGGCCCTCTTGTGCATTTCAAACTCTGCTAATAATTATGCCACTTTGCTCCTCCACACACTCCTCCACTCTCAAAATGGTAATCACACTCTGCTTTAGTTCGGGGCAATTTTAGATGCCATGCTACCCATTCTGCATGCAGTTCATGACGTTCGTTCCCTCTTTTTTTTGTGCCCCCTGGAAAACCCCAGGAGCTCACAAAAAAGCCAGTCTTAGAGAACGTGATAAGGTGTACACTTTAAGAGGCATGCCAAACCTTTTTCTTTCTCTTTTCCATTTTGCAGAGGTCACTTATCTGTATTTATGCTATACTGTGTTCAACTTGAGCTTTCATGGATGGCTTGACTGATAATGCTTCTGGCTCAAGAAGTAGAGAGGGTCATCTTCCAATCCGAAAGTTGGTGGCTGGATCCCTGGCTACTCCAGTCTACATGCCAAGGTGTCCTTGAGCAAGATGCTGAACCTCAATTTGCTCCCAATGCATTCATTGGAATTTACAGGGGGTACAGAAAGTATTCAGACCCCTTTAAGTTTTTCACTCTTTGTGTCATTGCAGCCATTTGCCAAAATCAAAAAAGGTCATTTTATTTCTCATTAATGTACACTCAGCACCCCAGCTTGACAGAAAAAACCAGAAATGTAGAAATTTTTGCAAATTTATTAAAAAAGAAAAACTGAAATATCACATGGTCATAAGTATTCAGACCCTGTGCTCAGTATTGAGTAGAAGCACCCTTTTGAGCTAGTACAGCCATGAGTCTTCTTAGGAAAGATGCAACAAATTTTTCACACCTGGATTTGGGGATCCTCTGCCATTCTTCCTTGCAGATCCTCTCCAGTTCTGTCAGGTTGGATGGTGAACGTTGGTGGACAGTGTGATGAAAGTTGTGTTCCCTACAATTTTGTTACAATAAGTGTAATCTTTCCCAAGTGGCATGACCTTTCCCTCTTTGATGTTAAAGAACAAAAGCACTGCGGCATTGCAGGACTTCTAAAAGCTATCTGTGGGAC
>VUQH01027132.1:9989-27146 GCA_015106775.1 Etroplus canarensis
TTTTGTTTGGGTAATTTTTTTTTTTTTTTTTTTTTTTTTTTACTTTTTAGGTGTTTTTAATTTTGGGAGCCTTTATTGTATTATGCTGTGGTATTGTACTTCTTTTAATAAATTACTCAAAAATGCTTCTGTGGCATTTTGATTTTCAGCAGTGTGAGAGCTTTATGTTTCCTGTAAACAGAATCTTTCCACTGAGATTGCACTGTGACCATACTGAGTTGTTTTATCAGACAACTCTGTGTTGTGTCATGTCTGCAGCTGTCTTTTGAAACTGTTGTTAATGTTGGTCTAAACACAACCTCACTTTCTGTTTTCCTTCATTTTTTTAATATGCGCAAGACAGGAAATGAGAGCTGGGAATATGTGACCCAATAGAGGACTGTTGATGGAGCTTGTTTGGGTGGCCACTACATCAGCACTTTTTCTCGATATAGCTAAGACTGTGTCATCTTAACCTTTGCACGGTGTTCCTGACGAGTCTGTTTCCGAAAGCTATTTTTTACTTGTCATCATGCTTTCTGCACACCTCACTTTTTCATTGTCCTTGTCTTCTAATATTCCTTCTCATCTGTTGCAGCAATTTACCTTGCTTTTAATATAGACTTTTCTTACTGGTGAAATTGAATTATCTGATAAACTTTTAAAATCATGCTCTCAATCATTTTCCCATTTATTTTGCTGTTTGTTATTGCCGCAGGGCATGTAAGATGTGTCATGTTGACATTAAAAGGCCTTCAGTAAAGCACTTTAATCCATACATTTCACCATGAACAGGATGTAGTTGGCATTCCTGGTATGCTTTGTCCAAACACGTTTCAATATTTCCTTGAGTCTATTCACTCTGTGCATGTTACAAATAAAAACGGAGATGTGATAATATGAAGCAGTCACTCTTGCTGTCTGGAACTGCATATGAAACAGACACTTTCATTGAATCAAAGTTTTGAATACCTTGCTCCTCGAGCTACATATGTGTTAGTTTTGGCTTTAAAACAAGACTTTATAACATTGATGGAAGAAATAACACATTCAGCGAAATACACGTTTCTCCAGTTTAATACACTCAGGACTTTCGCAGCTTCCACCTTATGTAGTCTGGTAGCTAATGTAGTAAATGTTAAGGAAATCATTAAAGCCAAAATATTGCATTTTGTTAACTTTGTGCCTCTTTTCTCATTGTGTATGCTGGCAATTGCTGAAAAGTAGATGATAAATGCTAACATTTTTGGGGCGAAAGTTAAATTGTGTCACAAAAAAGATTTTTGGGCACAAGGATTAATTGATTCAGTTATGTTGGTAAAAGCTCAAAGTTACTGAGACCTCGTGTCTACCCCATTTTTCTGAAAATAATATGCACCATATGGATAAAAATATTGGGTTTGATCATTTCATTCAGTCTGTTTTGTATGCCCAGTGCGCTGGCACCTCAACCTTGTTTTGTCATTTCATTTAGCCTGCTTTATCCACTCCATTGCCACAGATGTATAAAATCAAGCACCTAACCATTCAGTCTGCCTTAAGGAACATTTGTGAAAGAATGGGTTGTTCTACAGAGCTCACTGAATTCCAGCGTGGTACTGTCATAAGATGCCACCACTGCAACGAATCAGTTTGTAAAATGTATTCCCTCCTAGATATTATATGATCAACCATAAGTGGTATTATTACGAAGTGGAAGCATTTAGGAACCACAGAAACTCGGTCATTAGGTGCCAGATCACAAAATGTTACAGTGGGGTTGCTGAGTGCTGGAGCACATTATCATCGCTGTGTTGATTCCACACTTTAAGCAATTTCCCCCCGGGGATTAATAAAGTATTCTGATTTTGATTCTGATACTTGCGAAGTTCCAAACCTGCTCTGACGCATCATGGGTTTCATGGCTGAGCTGCATTCAATCCTTACCACACCAGGTAAAATGCCAAGCATCAGTTGGAGTGCTGTACTCTGGTGCAGTAGAAACATGCTCTTGAGAGTGACAAATCACAAGAGCATCTGATAGATGAGTCTGAGTTTGCCTGACTGCATTGTGTCAACTAGAAAGTTTGGTGGAGGAGGGATAGTATTTTTCTGAGGCTGGCTTGGGCCCCTTGTTCCAGTGAAAGGAAGTCTTAATGATTCAACTTACAAAGACATTTTGGACAATTCCATGCTTCCAACTATGTGGGAACAGTTTGGGGAGGGCTCTTTTCTGTTGTAGCATGATCGTGCCCCGGTGCACAAAGCAAGGTCCACAAAAGCAAGGTTCAATGGGTTTGGTGTGGAAGAACCTGACTGGTCTGCACAGAGCCCTGACTTCAACCCCATTAAACATGTGAGTCAGGCCCTTTAATCCAGCATTAGTGTCTGACCCCTCAATAGCTCTTCTGAACAAATGAACAAAAAATTCCCGTAGACACACTTCAGAATCTTGTAGGAAGCCTTCCCAGAAGAGTGGAAGCTGTCAGAGTTGCAAAGGGGGATCAACTCCATGTTAACGCCTATGGATTTAGAATGGGATGTCATAAGAGCTTCTGCAGATGTAATGTGTAGATGGCCCAATACTTTTGTCCATAAAGTGTGTATTGGAAATGCCTTGATTAAAGTATTTTTCACATTTGGTTAAAATGTTCATTTGAACTCAAGGATGACTTGAATATAATTTTATAATCACACTTGGCTCAATAATCTATAATGATAACATTTAAACAAATCTCTAAAAGAACAAAAAAGTGAAGTAGTGAAGTCATGCCTTTTTAAAATTATATATGGTGTGTAGATGCACAATTGCTCAGTCACTGTTCCCAGAAGTCAGCTATGGTGATAAGGCAACATTTGTTCAAGTGTTCTTCCCGGATGACACTTGGCACTCTATATTGAGCATTTAATGAAGGTCTGATGTGCATTTTGTTTTGTTTGTTTAAGCTTTTTAATCCTTTATTTGAGCAAAGTCAAAAGTTTAAAGCTGTTTTTGTCAGATTTGATTAGTGAATCTATACGTGCAATTTTCCCTGTCCCAGTAACCACTAAAATTAAGTTTTGTCTCTTACTTATTTAGATTAGCGATTCAAAAGAACTGCTAGGAGGTGCTGCCAAGAATGGCAAGTCTTTCTACTGGAAAGACTCCAGATGTTGGAGACGTCCTCTTGGTGACCTGCAATGGGCCTTTGGGCAAATACTTGCAAAAGGCAACATAGATTCAGAACACTCGACAACATGAGACACCAGTGATTACAAACGGATGGGTTTTGAGTCCTTGTAGCTGCTCTTACCTCTTTGCTCTTGTTTTGTCTTTTTCAGCCAGTTATGTATCCGTATTTGTTTTTAGTGATTTCGGTCTCTTTGTTGTTTTGCATCTCTGCTGCTGTTGCACATGCATGTGTTCATTTATTATTTCTTCCTGACCTTTTGCAGCTGCTTTGCAGTAATTGTCCTTTTGTGTCTCCTTGTTGTTATTTTGCATGTTTGCATTGCTTTATGCATTTATTTGTGTTCATCTTGCATCTTTATAGCCACTTCTGTCCTCCTGGTTAATTTTACTTCAATTTTTAATCCCTTTTTAATTGTTTTTAATCTCTTTCTGGTCTTTTTTTGTTTGTTTTTGGACTTATTTGCCACTCTTTGGTGACATCATGTGACTGCTGTTGTTGGACTTGCCAACAAGATGAGTTGACCATGACTTCAAACAGACTGCCTGGACTGTGGCCCACTGACTCTTTGGCTCATTGCACCAATGCCTGATCAGCCCTTTAGTAATCCCCCAAGAAGAGCCATTAATTTTGCTCACAATATCTTTTTAACAAATGAAAAAGGGAACTAAAAATGGATGCACAATGCATAGCCCCTTTCTTCCCAGCTGACCAATCACAGTGAGAAGTAGATGAAACTGAAAAGGCGCTAGGACAGGATGTTTCAGATTCTCTTCAAGCATCTGCACCTTATGTGTTTTAATGTTTGAAACCAGACTAGCCCTTTCCCACTTCTTCCAGTCCCTACTGCTGAGCTCATGAGAATGGCAACCTAAAGTGCTGTTTGTCTTTCAGATGTATGTGATTCTCTTGTTAATGTGCTTTACTCAGAAATGACATATCATTTATGCAAAGAGCTCACCTGGAGGAAGCAAAAAAAAAAAAAGAAGAGGGCCATTTCCAGTTTTCTTTGAAGCAGCATTGGTTTGGATTTTAAAACCCGCCTCTGTATTGTAGCTTTAATGACTCGTGATGAGGGATGTCTGCAGTCAATTCAGCGGAGAATCTCCTATTGCATATCTATGTCAGTTTCATTATTTAATGCAAGGCTACATGATGATATATGACAGGTTATTTAAAGTATTTGCAGTATTTATTCATCCAAAAAGCAAGCATGAATGAACACTGGACATAAAGTACATTAAGACTTTTGATAACATTTTACTATAAGAGCTCTGTGCTGCGTTTATTAGACTGTTTTTGTGCAAATGAGTAGAAGCTTTAAACATTACATCCATTTCAGTGATCAAGAAGGCTTGATATGCATTTCTTTTTTCTTTCTGCTTTATTAAACTTGCTTTGTTCATCAATAAGACCAATGTTGGGGCCATTACTGAAAAAGAAGTAATGTATTACACATCACTTGTTTCTTTTTTAAAAAGCAATGCAATAGAAAGTTATTTGTTACATAACTTGCTACATTACTTTTGCCTTATTCCACAAACATGGCCTGCCATTGTAATTAACAGTATTTTTTCTTTTTATTTAACAACCTTTGAAGTAAGAGCACACAATGATTAGTGTGAGAAAAAGGGTGAGCCGAAACAGCAATAAGCAGAATGGATCCTAAGGGAAAAACAACTCATTCAGACAATGACCGTCTGAACATGGGGTTTCTGAGCGGTTGTTTTGGATTAAATTGGTTTTCTTTTAGGCTGGTCTTCCAAAGCTTTCATGTCAGGTAACAAGCTTGTAGCTTTGTAATCTTGATTCTGTGTTTAGAAATAAATAAAGCTTTCTGTCACGGTGGAGAAAGGGACAGACCCAAAAGTGGACAGACACTAGACTGAGGTTAAGGATGAATTTAATTAGCAATAAGGCAAGAAGAATCCAGCCAGCAGGGTGCATCACATTAAACAGTCTTTGTCTCCATAAGGGTGAGCGAGGGCCACGTGTGAGGTCCAGGCTGAGGTCCAAATTCCCATGCCTTTGATAGTGTTCTTGGTGAAAGTGGGTCAGGCAGCTCTTCAGGTGGCAGGACTGTGTGAGTTCTCTAGGAATACAGCAGAGCAAACAGGTAAGAAACTGAACATGGCAACATAACATGAAGCATAGCAGACTTTCCCTGGCTTAGTACCAGGTGAGTAGCTAACCGTTATGGTGGAGAGTGTAGGAAACTGCTGAGCTTAAATACGATGATTACGATGATGATGATGATGATGATGATGATTCCCAGGTGTACCAGCATACTCTGCCTCAGCCACGCCTTCACCTGAGAGATAAGCAAAAAAAGTTAACGCCAACACCCAACCCAGGCAGGAAAAGAGGAAAGAAAGAGCAATGAGAGTAGAAAGATAGAGTAACAGGCAGCTCAGGACCTGGAGGGCAGGGGACCCTGACACTTTCAAACTGAGTTAAATGTTGATCCATTAGAACACCAGTTGTTCAAAGTCCATAGCATTTTAACTCATCCACCTGAAGGATAAAATAGGTCTTGACTCCAGTTTGTGGTCAAGGTCAAGATCATGCTTGTTGTTTTGTGGGCACTTTTCTAGTTTTATAAGAAATTAGTGTTTTTGTATGCCACTTTGCCAATTGTCATCATTAGGTTTATTTATGCCATAAGCGTCACATCAGGTCCTGGCAAGCAATAATAGGGCAATAACCTGGTTCGTCAACATGATCAGAATAACTTGCCATTTTTATGAGTGGAAAACTTGACTTGGCAAATTTTTGATGGGTCTCGTCTTTTAAATAGTAGCTCTAAAGCCAGTATTGTTGTGATACATTGAAATATCCCATTGCCAGACATTGCATACCACTTGTATTCTGTTGGATGGTCATAATCATGATTGTACTGGTCATGATCTTGGAGGGAGTGGTCCTATTGGTTGACTCTCACATTATGAGGGCATAGTTAAGGCCTTCTTATTGTCACAGTGTGTAGGTGGCACAGCAAAGATGACCAAATGCAAGACCCACAACGGGCAAGGAAGTGAATTGAAAGCAAACCCTTATTCACAGCTGATAAAAAGACTAAACAGAAAATCCAAAGGGGAGCAGGCACAGAACACAGGAGACAAAAATGGAACCAGGCATAAGCAGACACGTGAGCAGAGTGACTGAAGAGACACTATAAACACAGGCTCATTACAAATGCAAAATAGGAAGGAGTGGAACACAAGTGACAACAATCAGGGGAATGACATCAACAGGAAGTAAACTAAAGGACAAAGCACAAGACACAAACAGGAAATACTAATAAACAAACCCACACATTGAAATTAAACACTAGGAGGGAGTGATAATAATATTAGTAACAGATTCTAAGTAGAAAATACACAACTAAGGCTCATAAGGAAAAAGGCATTCAGGGACTAATCATTCCCATAAAACAAAACAAAAAAGAGCGTCACGGTTTGAATGGTGGACCAAAAAGCGGACAGACTCGGGAATAGGACAAAAGAAGATTTAATTAATCACAAGGTGCCAATATAACCTACAAGTAAAGGTGCAGGCAATAACAGTCTTGGTTTCTGAGTTAAGTGAGTGTGGTTCCAAACATAAAATCCAAGGTGAGTATGCACACAGTCCTGTGAGTCCCTATTCCTGGTTCCAGCGAGCAGTGATCGAGAGTGGGTCAGGTAGAGCTTCAGGTGGGAGCTTGGCTTGGTGTGGCATGGTGATCCTGGAGAGGCAGCAGAAACAATAGGTAAGAACTTTGCGTGGTAAAAACAAGAAACATGACGAAAGTAGGCCTTTCCAGCGGAGTGTAGGTGAGACTGCTCAGCTTAAATGTTCTGGTTAACAAATGATGAAGCCCACCTGCGCTGTTACACTCCACCCACACCAGCACCTGAACTAAGCACAGTGATTATGCCAGACCCACGCCAGATAGAGAGACAGGAGCAAGACAAAAATGAGAAGAGAGAAAAAGAGAAACCAACAGAATCAGACCCGGAAGATCAGGAGCCCTGACAAAGAAACTCAAGCTCATAACTAAAGAAATACAAAGAGAGACCATAAACCATTAAAACCCCAGCCAAGAATAAAACCCAAAACAAATACACAAAGTAACATAAAAATCCAGAACAAGAACACAAAAACCCATGGATCATGACACATATCACCATTATGCCAACATCAGTAACATCAGTAATACAGTCAGTGATATGACATACTGATGTGTTCACATGTTTTCATGCTTATATGGCCATGGTTGCTACTGACCACGCAGATAATACTCCTGCACTCAAACACTTTCATTTAGTGGCAAAGAAGATTAATTTGACCTGGATGTGACGGCTTGTGAGCATCCTTGATTTTACATTTTAATTCTCATTAGTTTGTGCAATACAGCCAACCAAGGACAAGAAAACACATCACTTTTTTTTCTGCACTTCACACATTATAATAACCTGTGAATTGTGAAGCACTACTATGTCACTGATCTTCTGGTTCATTAAGTTAGCTGCTAATGAAGAAGTATAACCAAATATAAGAAATGTTTAAAAGTGTATACATTGATTTAATCTGTTACAAGTTTAGTGAATCATTTATTGAGATATTACAAAACAAGTAATCAATAAGCTGCTAATAAAACTGCCTGTACATAACCACTGGCATATTAGTAACTCGTAAAGCGGGTATGTTTAAATAGATTATTTATACATTCAACTGTTAGCAACACCATAAGGCACTGGGAGTTTTGTTTCTGGCCAACGCGTGAATTTTAAGGCAAATATGCAGCTTTTTAGCAGCTAAATGCATCACTATCTCTAATCAGCTAGTGCCATACTTGTCTGCCAGCTCTTTAATGCTGGGTATGTGATGTACCAGGATTTTTTGGAGCTTGTTTACTGAACCGTCTGCCCACTACCTCTGAAAAAGACACTGATAAGAGCACTAACACTGAGCCAAAACAGCTGCCGGTCTCATACCTATGAGAAAAAGTTAAAGTAAGCAAAACTGTTTCAGCTGAAGGAACTGCTTTGAGGGTTTGTCAGCGCCAAAAGCTCCTTTAAGATTATATACATTGTCATCTGGTGCGGCGTTAATCTAAAAACTTGAAGTCTGACCCCTACTTTTATGTTGAAAGACTGCTGATAACTTTCTGCATGCAAAAAGAGAACAGTTCATATATCATTCCTCATCCTGCCAATAAGAGGTGTTTGTTTTGTTTTGTTTGTTTCATGACTAGATTATTTCTAGAGAAAATGGTGGTCCAAAAATTCACAGAGGCAGCATTTATATAAGACCATGAAGATTATGCCGATCATCAGCTGCCTGTTGATGTGGGTTTTCTGTTTGCTTACATCTAATTTAAGAAAATCCTTTCTGCCACCTAGACACATCTGAATTACCAGGCTTAAGCCTGCTGTGACTGCTTACTGTTGGTGGAATAAAACTATGTACCTTGCCACAGGCTTAATCCAGTGGACTACTTCATAAATCCTCTATCTTACATACAGCTTGAATCCACAGCGGGTCTTATTTGTTATATTTATATAGTTTTTTAAAAAATGTTTCAGTGTATTTTTGACATTCTGACATGGTCTTTGGTGAATCTTTACTCTTTTCTAAATTCTACCAGTTCTTATCTAGATTTGTTTTCAGTGTGATTTCTTTAAATATAGAAAATTTGAATCAATGAATGTAGTGTTTAATGACACTGTTACCTAACAGAGGAACTACTGATAGGATCAAACCTTGACTAGCACTTATAAAGGTTTCAAATCCTTAAAGAGTGCTATTACTTGACAGTTTAAGTGGTAGTAGAAACACTTTCAGAGGTTCACAATTTTCTATCCGATCTGTATAAATATTATGCTCCTTTACAGTAGTATAAAGTAAACCACAGAAAGTCACAAAAGCTGAGTAACAGCACATGCTGCCCATCACCTCAGGTGCCTTATGCTAGAGAAGATGATGTACAGTTAAGCTGAAGGTTTTGGGACAATGACACTTTTTTGCACATCAAATTTTTAAATCAAACAGTCAAAATGTGATTAAATGTGATGACTTTCAGCTTTAATTCAAAAGTTTTGAGAAAAAAACTGCATGAACTTTTTAGGAATTAGTCATTTTATACACTGTCCCCCATTTTCGGAGGCTCAAAACTAATGGGACAAACTAACATCATTTAAAAAATCTGAGGAGGGGATCTCGTTTTCCTCTATGACAATAATTCAGGAACCACAGCAATCTATATACTCTGAAAGTTGTTAAAATATGTATTATTGATCACTCTTCTAAAATGCAATATTTATACAATAATTATGAAATTCAGTTATAGATTTTCAGAACTTAAACCTAAACCCACAGTGTTTACAAGTATAATGTAATATTTCTACATTAACATAATTTGCACAATATTCTTAGTCAAATGTTTTCTTCTAGCAGACACAGGTGACCTAATCAAGTCTCACAATACAAATGGTAAATGCTGTCTTAACATGCTACAATTAAATTAAATCCCCTTTTCACTGAGCATCATTCAGTCACATGTACCACTCATCTTCGATGGGCCTATTTAATTAACTGCCACATTCAGAGTATTTAAAAGGAGTCGGAAAAGAGTCCAGGCACTCTGTCCTCCTCTGGCCCTGGCTTAAAGGAGAGAGGTCAGCTACGGGGGAGGAGACATTGAATTCCCTGTCCTCCCTCTGGAAGAGGGATAAGATTTGAATGATGCGTGAATGAGGACTTTGGGTAAGGTTCTTGTGGCAGGCTGGGACCAGTGGTTGCCGGAGGAACCCCACACCTGCCACAAGAAGTATTCTTTAGCCCCCCGAAAAGTCCACTGGAACTAAATTGCTTTGAGGTGGAGGCAGGGATAACTAAAAAGCTACTCTATCTTGTTGAGATCATTTGAATGACTGCCTTTGAAGACTATCCCATTTGTTTACCTGGAGAAAGTCTTGGTTGCTTTTGTAGTATGCTTTGGGTCATTATCCAGTTGCACTGTGAAGTGCCATTCCAATAATTTTTTTGCATTTACCTGAATCTGAGAAATGAGTATAGCCATGTAAACTTCAGAATTCATCTAACTACACGACACACCAGTCACATCATTTTTAAATACTAGTAACCTGGTTCCATTAGATGCTACACGTGCCCTTAACATAATATTGTCTCCACTGTTTGACAGATGATGTGATGTAATTCAGACCATGAGCTGTTCTTTTCCTTTTCCTTACTTTTTTCCTTCCATCAATCTGCTTAATTTTGGTCTGTCTACAGATTTTTTTTCCAGATCTGGGCACTTTTAGATGTTTTCTGGCAAAATTACAAGGGAACAAGCCTCACCTGGCAATGAAATTGCTTGTTAGTCAGTTGTCCCATTATATATGGGTCAAACCCCATGAATCAAAGCTGAAAGTCATTGTGTTTTCATTGTGATTCAAAATCTACTGTGATGTTGTACAGAGGGAAAATCGCAAAAAAATATAGTCCCAAAGTGTATGGACACAACTGAACATCACCCCACCCAGAACAAGGCTCCAGAGGTGCCTGACAGTATTGTGCTTTAAAAAGCAACTATCTTCTTTGGGCCCTTGAGGTCTGGGAATAGTGAGGGGTAGGAGCTGAGAAGCTACAGGGCTTATGGAATAGCTGACTCTCTATATCTATATTCAAGACTCTTAACCTTTATATAAGGTCTGTTGCAGTAAATAAGTTTGCTGTCTCCTGCACAATCTTCTAACAACACCAAATCCCCAAACTCATAACGGCTGTTGACCTCTATGCATTCTGGAAAAGGCTTTTATTGCACTACTCAATGCTGTTTGACAAGACTGAATTACCAACTAAGCCAAGTGCCCAGTTTGCTGTTTGTCATTTGGCTGGGGTAATTTCATTAAATGCAAATTTGTTGCCAATTTGCTTCCCATAATACAATACTGAATAATGAGAGCTCTGCATTATTACTTAATGTTAAAGCTGTGTTAAAGCTATGTCATGTCTCATTGCAAAAAAGCTCTGTCAGCATAAAGTTTTAAGACACATTTGCAGTAAAGAAGTCATTTGAAGCAGCCAAACTCAGGTCTGCTTCCACACTCACATGGCAACGACCTCTCTCCCTACGACACACCCTTTTAATCATAGCTTTTAGGCCAGTCAGTGGTCTTTGCTCATGCATGACACACATGCACAAGTAGCCACTGTGCTAAGCTGAAAGCAGTGCTGTTGCTGCTGCCACATCTCCAACCCAGTATGCATCTGCTGAATTGCGCTTGATGTGTCCTTGTAGGTTGAAGACTAAATACCAAACAAAAAGAAAGAAAAGAAAATAGTCCTGCTACATTTGCACAAGAAATCTGTTCCACTTTAGGTAGGTTGATGAGTGCGTTCTGCGTCCATAACTGCAAAAACAGCAATAAAATATCACATTTAAAGTTTATTTTAAAAGGTGAACCATTGAAGCATCTGTTTCATGTGCACAGAATGGCAAGTTTAGAGATTCAACCCTAGGAGAAACATGCAAATCTTGAGTATTACAAATCATTAGTGGAATCATACATCACCAAACGTGTTAATGATGTTTTGATCACAAACATAATGAAATCATTCCTCAAACAAAAAGCCTGGAAATGTGGAGAGCATGACTGAAAGCTGGCATTAATGAGGAAAAGCAAATACACTGGTAAAGACTGGAGAGAGATTTTGTCACAAACACCACCATGCACATGTAGCAAGCCATTCAGCAGGAAAGCAGGAGCTCTCCCACTATGTGTGAGGCCACTTTGCCAAATGAGCTTAACACATTTCATGCTTGCTTTGAGCTCTTAAAAAAACAGTCAGCTCTGGGTTTAACCCGGCGTCCAGAGGACCTGCCTCTATCATTATTCACAGCAGCATTGAGAATAATCCTGCTGAGACTGAGTTTGCCTGGATTACAGACAATGATGAGAATTTGTATCAGGAGGAAATCAAAAATCTTCCAGTGGGCTACACAGAGAACAAGCTCCTGCTCAGTGATAAGAAAATGATGAAGACGTCTGTTGATTTGAGAAAAAAAAAAAGAAAAAAGACACAGCTCTGTTTACAACAGAACAGTGGGTGAATCAGTATCAGCTGTCAAAAATCTCATTTTTCCACTCCAATGAATTTATCTTCAACAATCCATTCATTTGCAGTCTTTTGTTTGTTTTCTTCATTAACATGAAGAGACTGAATCTGTAATTTCGTGATACACCATAGTTTTGCCTGATGATAAATAAATACATTTTTGAGATTTGAATTGTCCAGCTCAGGACTGTGCTGAATCCAATACCAGCCATCATTGGGCGATAGGCGGGGTACACCCTGCATAGGTAGCCAGTTGATTGCAGGGCTAAAAGCTGTGAATGTAAATACAATATTCAGACTATTTTTAGCTCTCTTTTGGTCTCCATCATCTCAAAAGGCCCAATACTCTCCACTAATTTGATGTCATGATGCTGGGCAGATCATATTTAAAAAAATTTTTTTGAAGTCGGAAATATACAAACACAGACCCATTAAAACAGTTGCATCATTCAGTGGCAGACTGGAAAACAAAAACCCTTAAAATTAGCATCTCTTGAAAACTCTTTTAAAAGTAACGTTGTTCATCAGAGAGATGAATTTTAGACTCTTTCTCCTTTCTAAGGTTTTGTCCAAGACAGCTGCATTTCTTGTCATATCTTAAATTGAATAGCTCTTTTCAGGTGTTCCCACAGCATTTTTTGCTATGGGTCATTGCATATCATGGTGCTTTACCCCTATGCTTTGCAGTTGAGATGAGGTATATAGTCAGTCGCAGAGCCTTTTTCTTTTCTTGAAGAAAGTGCTGTGCATTTTTGCTGAAAATTTTCCCTTTGTCTCATCTGACCACAGAGCACTGTCCTGGAAGCATTTCAGAACATCAAGCTGGTCATTTTTAAACCTGAGATAGTCTTATTTGGTGTTTGTCACATCATCACGGATTTTAGGAAGTTATAAAGAATTCTGCAGGTTTTGCTGTCAGTCTGGAATTTTTCCCCACTGCTTTCAGGTTGAGCTGTTGGTGTGATCTTTACAGAATACCTACTTTAAGGGAGGATTTTCTCCATTTCCTCAAATAGTGTTTTATTGTGGATTGCCGGACTCTGCTCCCTTAAAAGAAAAAAAAAATCCTACTACTAATACCACTACCATGAACAATAATGATAATGATATTACAATGCTTAGCAATATTATATAATAAAAAACAAATAGCCTGAAAACTTGCCCAGTGAATGTAAGAGCAGACATTTGTTAAAACAAACAAACAAAAAAAAAATGAGCGTGGTCTCTCACCTGATAACATTCTATCCCATAAAGAAGCTAAAATTGGCTGTTTGCATCTATTACTGCCACCTTGGGGCTGCTATTTGATGTTGTCCCTGGAAGCAAGCTCAACTCCTAACCACTGGAAGTTACAGTTTCTGTCATTTTCAGGGGCTTGTTTGTGTCCTGTTAACAGAGGATGGCACTGATAAGCTGAGAGGCTAACAGTTTGGGTTTTTTTTTTTTTGATTATTTGCACATTCATGATAAACCTGCTGGAGACCAGCATGCTAGGCCAGCTGCCTCTGCCTGGTTGTTTCCCCAGCTTTGTGTCGTCCTGTACCTCTCTGGCTATCCTCCCAGGTCTGATGTGTGTTCCAGCCTGTGGAGGAAGTTTTCTGTTTGTTCCTGAAGATCCTGTAATCCCTCTGGACTTTTGTACCTCTGAGTGTCAGCTAAATAATGCCTGCTTTAGTTCACCTGCCTGTCTGCATGTCCTGCATAGTGGTTCACATCTTGAACACCATGGCAAGCCATGACATGCCAGATATGAAGAAATGTATGGAGGGCCTGTTTCAAGATGCCGCCCACACATTCAGTACAGTGGGTACCATGTCCTTGGTGAAGTACACCACAGCAGGTGGGATTTGCTATATTTGTTTTTGTCATGGTTTGGGGAATGGCAGTTTCTTCTTCTTATACCTCAGTTTGTACATCCTCAGTTCCCGTCTTTGTCTCCTCTCTTGTGTCTCAGTCCCTCCCACCAGAGATGTGAGCAGGGGAGATGAGAACGAGACCTGAAAAGGAAGGAGTTCAGTCAGCAAAACATCCCTGTGGTGCTGACATAACTCTAATCTGGATCCACCTTTTAAAGTGATGCAGTGAAACTAGGTGTGGCACATCTGGATCATCTGTCCATTGTTTCGTTACAGCACACGCTGTATCTTATGATCACTGTCAGATGAACAGAACATTATTCACCACAACTTAAAGATAGTCTTGGGATGATGCCAGAAGTTACATATATCACATTTTTTTTCACATTCTCAGTGAAGGACAGAAAGTTTGGTCACACAGTTTATCATCTTCCATTACTTAAAGTGATGAATGGAATTATTGTATTAAGTCTACCTGTGACCTTGACTTGTTTATTCCAGCCTTTTGCTACACCTCTTCTTTACAGCACAGGCAAAACCACTTACAAATGATGCACATGTGTGTCCTCTATCATACCTGTTCCAGTGAGCCTCCTCTGGCTTTCAGATACATCTTAGGAATTGAGAAATAATGTAAGATGCCACAGTGAAATCATTTTGGGACTTAAGAGGTGGAGGAGAGTGGTGGCACAAAACTGTTGAAGGAGAAAAGCCCAACTCTCATACATTAGATAAATGGATAAACAAATGAGCTGGGAATCAACATGTCTTTATTCCAAGAAGTACTACATTAGCTGAGGTCACTGATTGTTTTGTCCGTCCTGGTTTCAGATGTGAACATCAATAAAATCAGGTCAATCTACAGGTAAATCTTTTTTCCAATGAAACATTCATATCAATACTTATATAATAAAGTCCCTGACCTCAGCAAATAAAAGGCACAAGAAGACAGATGTTAACTTGTGTTGCTGATATACACATCTCAGCTTCAAGAGTGAGCTTAAGAATAAATAAATAAATAAATAAAACATACAAGTAAAATCTGAATAACAGATTTGCAGTTCTTAGTGTATGTATATAAATGTCAGTCTACACATTTGGGAATATATATATTTATATATGCAGCAGTACCCTCCATGGAGAAGGAGACTAGAGGCCAAGATCAAGATAACACGGAGAGAGGTTAGCCAACTATCAGAGCTGTAGAAAGGTGTGCCAAAGAAGTACAGCAAGCTGTCCATACCTGAGGCCTTGGAAATTACCAAGCAAAGACTCACAGCCTTGGCCTAGTCGCTTGAAGAGGTCTTCACAGAACCATCTAACGTATACTCTCAGTGGCAGGGGAACAACATGAGAATAGTATCACCAAGGCTGGAGACAGAGCAATACTGGAAGAGCATATGGGAGAAGGACGCAACCCATAACAACAATGTTCAGTGGCTAGTGGATCTAAGAACAGATCATAGCAACCTCCCTGAACAGGGTCCAGTAACCATCACAGTGTCAGATATCTAAGAAAGGGTCTCTAGTATGAAGAGTTGGATAGCACCAGGCCCTGACATGGTTCACGCCTACTGGCTAAAGAAGCTGACTGTACTCCATGAGCGTCTGGCAGCACAAATGAACCAGCTGCTAGTCAATGAGACACACCCAGAATGGCTAACCAAAAGCTGGACAGTCCTGATCCTCAAGGACGCCCAGAAGGGACCGTTCCTATCTAACTACCGGCCCATAACCTGCCTCAGTACCACATGGAAGCTCCTGTCAGGCATTTTAGCAGCCAAGATGAATAGGGATTGACTACAAGAAGGCCTATGACTCGATGCCCCATACATGGATCCTGGAATGCCTGGAATTATACAAGATCAACAAGACCCTACGGGCCTTCATCAGGTCAAGTGCGGGATCTACCAAGGAGATCCTCTGTCCCCACTGCTGTTCTGCATAGGCCTGAACCCCCTCAGTGAGATCATTAATAGGACTGGCTACCGGATACCAACTATGGAATGGTTAGCCACCTCCTCTACATGGATGACATCAAGCTGTATGCCAAGAGTGAACGAGACATTGAGTCGCTGATCCACACTACCAGGATATATAGCAATGACATCGGAATGTCATTCGGACTGGAGAAGTGTTTTCGGATGATAACAAAGAGAGGGGAGATAGCCAGAACCGAGCAGATAAGTCAACCTGGTCTCATGGAAGTTTATGAAAGATTCATGATTTCTTATCTTTTAATTTATGTCCATGGAAATGAATTTTACCATTTTCTGCTCATTCCTAAACATGAATTTGCTCACATTATTTCATGTGATCAAAGATGACCTTTGATCAGTCCATTCTCATCTATACTAATTTGTGTACATGTAGACAAAATATTTTTTGCACTTTTCAGAGACAAAAAAGGACACATCAGGAGGTTGGAGGGGTGGTGTCGGCACAGATACATCATCTCTTAAAGCAGAACCCAAAGTTCAAGTCTTACACAGCTGACATTTTCACACATCATTTCTTTTTTCGTTTATAAATACATTATCAATTACAAATTTATTGCTTTGCAAACTATGTGGTTAGGTATAGGTATAGGTAAGTATTACTGGGTTTGGTTTTAAAAAAGACCATGGTTTGGTTTAAAATACAATATTCAATATTCAATATTCAAAAAGCTTTATTGTCATTTCGACTACATATAGCTGGTGCAGAACATAGTGAAATGAAATAATGTTTCTCCAGGACCTGGTACAACATATAACATGTAAACATATGACATGTGACAGAGACAGGACTAGTTTTTGTTTCTACAGTTAGAAACATTTAAGTTTAAAAGATTTTTTTAAGAAAGAGATAAATAAATAAATAAATAAAGTGCAATGTGTGCAACAGTTGCAACAATGCAATGCAATGTAAACAATGCCAAGGACACCCTACAATGCAGAAACAGTACACAAGAAAGGCAAAAAGAAAACACAAGAACAAGACACTAGCGCCGAAAGAAAGAAAGTGCTGTAGCAGCAACTGAGGTAGTGCAGATTGTGTGTGTGTGTGTGTGTGTGAGTCAGAGA